>WTSP01024956.1:1827-81859 GCA_025331215.1 Actenoides lindsayi | reverse complement strand
ATCAACACCCTCCAGCTCCCAGTACTGCAGCATAAGGGCTGGATGGGGAAAAGCAGCTCAGCCAGACCCATTACAAGTACCAAAAGGAGTGATGAAGGCCATATGATTTATCCTTGGGAAACATGCAAGCTGAGTTTTGGTCCAAAGAAGTCTGTGCAAACGGCTCCTATACACTGAAATAGCCCAATTTTGCACCCTGAGAAATCAATTGACCCTTGCCTGCAATTATACTTTGTAAAATTTTTATAAATACTTCAGATAATTTACAAAATTATCTTTCAGTGTGAAACTAGGGAAATTATTTTTCTTTTTTTTCGGTCGAGTCAGCCCAGCAGTATATGAAATACAGGACAGTTGTTACTATAAAGTAGAGTTAATTGAAATATTTCAGAAGATTTATTTTTGCTGCTTTTTAAATTTTCTTGGTTTTCAGACACCGATAGAATTCACCTGTTTTAACTGAAATTTTGATGGAGTTTTCTGAAAATCAGAGGCATATTCGATCCATTCACATTTATGTTAACCGGTTCAATAGAAAAACAGATGTGATTGCCAAGCTGATTGTTCCTAGGCAAATAAATTGCATTTACAAAAGCCTTTTTAAAAGCTAATCTGATTTAGAAGCTTGTTCTGGAAATGTTTCCTTTCTCTTTAGAATAGAACATTCTTAGAGGGTTGGAGGGGAGTTTCTGTTTGTTTGGTGTTTGTTTTGTTGGGGTTTTTTTTCAGTTGTTAATCTATTAGTTTCTAATCTATTTATTTATTAAGCTATTATATTATTCATGGACAGTAAAGGAAAAAAAAAAAAAGAAAAAAAGAACATCCCAGAAGGACAGTGCACTTGTGAGTGTTAATTACACTTACTAAGTTTATTTCTTTCAAGGTATACAACATGGTATTACATTCTCCTGAACTGTCACTGATTGTTCTGATGATAATTGATTTGCAGATTTAGGATGTATGGTTCTTTACTGTCAAGTCCATTCATCCTCAGTGTTTGTCTTTGTTGCATGCTTGTGTTGTCTGGCATAATAAGGACCTGATATTGTCCAAAATTTTCTGGGTCCTATTATATTATCAAAAATAACAAGACAAATCTGTAACAAATGTTAAATATCTAATTTAACCATAATCATTATGTTGCAAACAATAGTTGTGCATCTCAGACCTGTACAATATTGTTCAACAGTAAAAAGTTTTTATCATCTTTTTAAATGCAATGTACACTGGGAATAAATAATGGTCATCATGGTATTTTGGCAATGTTTCTGCCAGGATTCAGCCAAATTACTCTGAACTTGACTTGAACATTTAGAAAATACATTTGTGTTACTACCTGGCCAATGTTGTAAGTCATAAGCAGAGGCAATACCCACAGGTGCAATTGTGCAATTGTGATTTTGCATGCCTCATTAGTGTTATTGATTAGTGTGCACTACTCTATTTTATTTCCACTCTTTCAGAAGTTATATCTTATCATAATTTTCCTCTCACTGCATTTTTAATATAAATGTAGTTCCGTGTTTGTTTCGTGGGGTTTTTTTTCTGAGTAGTAATTCTTTGCAATGTGTCTAGGCACAGTTTTGTCATGATAAGATGCCTTTTAAAATTCTGTTAAGGCAGGTAAAAGGATAATAATTTACTTGTATGAAACATGAGGTAACATATAAAAAGTAGCTGTTATAAAGGACAGTGTAGCTGAGCAAGACTGAAAATATACACGTGACTTGTATAGTGTGAACCACACAAGCAATTTTGCTGAATGACTGGAAAGCTGCCATGGCCACATATAGATACACCCCACTTTCATCTGGAGAAGGTCAGAGACAAACAAACCTTGAGCCTTGGATTTACGCATATGCAGATGACAGTTGTCTCCTGAAGGAGACACTGCAAAAGAAGGGACAATGTCAAACTGATATCAGTTTGACAGTGCAATCCTGTCCCAGCCAGTCACTTTCTTTTTAAACTTGTCAAAGTCCCATAGCATGTAGGCAAAATGTAGCCCAGTGGTACCAAATGGTGAAATAAAATGATGGACTCAGCAATGCAGTGAAAAGCATTCAGGATGCACACACAGCCATGGGTTGCATTTGTGTAGTGTGGGAAGTTAAAAGCATCACTCCCTTGCTCCCCTCCTCTGCCCTCCAGCTAGAGCTGTATCCAAGGGTGGAATAATCTTGTGAATTTAGTTTCAGCTCATTAAAAATTAGGCAGCTAGTCTGAGCTAGGTGCATAGTTCCCTCTCTAATCAGTGAAAAATCACATATTAGTTACCCCTGGTTTAACATTCTAGAGTGCACACTCTCTCAACACAGAATCTCCACCAAGGTGTGTTTGTGTTTGTCTCTCTGCATCAGTTTCATTAATTCTCTCTGTTCTCAAGCTTCTATTTGGTCTAGCCACAGTAAGTCATTAGCAGATATGCCAGTGTGGGGGTGTGCGGCAGTTGGCCTGACATCTCCCATTTGACACTTGCTGACCTGCTAGGACTTGCTATGAATTTTATGAAGTTCATTATTAAAAGCAGAGGGGTAGTTTGGGAAGGATTTCTAGACAATATGTACCCTGAGCAGCTGGATATCTGGAAATCAGCTGCTAGATTAACACACAAATTTCCCTGTAAAAGGGAAAACTTGAGCCACAGATAAAAAGCATTTCCTGAGGATCAGATCTTTCATTATGAGACACATTCTAATCTCCTTCTGTGACCAGGTGACACACCTAGTGGATGAGGGAAAGGCTGTGGATGTTGTATACCTGGATTTTAGTAAAGCCTTTGACACAGTCTCCTACATCATTCTCCTAGAGAAGCTGGCAGCTCATGGCTTGGAAGGGTGTACTCTTCAATGGGTTAAAAACTGTCTGGATGTCTGAGCCCAGAGAGTTATGATGAACAGAGTTAAATCCAGTTTTTTGAATAGTCACAAGCAGTGTTCCCCAGGTCTCAATTTTGGAGCCGATCTTGCTAAGTATCTTTACCAATAATCTAGATGAGGGGATTGAGTGCTTCTTCAGCAGGTTTGCTGATGACACCAAATTGAGTGGGAATGTCAATCAGCTCAAGGGTAGGAAAGACCTGCAGAGGGATCTAGACAGGTATGAGGTTTAACAAAGCCAAGTGCTGCGTCCTGCAGTTCAGTCACAACAACCCCAGGCAATGCTACAGGCTTGGGGAAGAGGGGCTGGAAAGTTGCATGGTGGAAAAGGACCTGGAGGTGTTGATTGACAGCCTGCTGAACATAAGCCAGCAGTGTGCCCAGGTGGTCAAGAAGGCTAACAGCATCCTGGCCTGTATCAAAAATAGTGTATCCAGAATGAGTAGAGAAGTGATTGTGCCCCTGTACTAGGCACTGGTGAGGCCACACTTTGAGTATTTGGGCGCCACAGTATAAGAAAGACACTGAGTTGCTGGACTGGGTCCAGAGTAGGGCAACAAAGGTGGTGAGGGGTCTGGAGAACATGTCTTATAAGGAGCGGCTAAGGTAACTGGAGTTGTTTAGTCTGGAGAAGAGGAGGCTGAGGGGAGCCTTTATTGCTCTCTACAATTACCTGAAAGGAGATTGTAGTGAGGTGGGTATTGGTCTTGTCTCCTAGGTAACTAGCAATAGGACAAGATGGGTAATGGGCTTAAGATGGACCAGGGGAGGTTTAGATGAGACATTAGGAAAAAATTCTATACTGAAAGAAACGTTAGGCATTGGAACAGACTGCCCAGGGAGGTGGTGGAGCTACAATCTCTGGGAGTGTTCAAAAGACAAGTAGACGTGGCACATCAGGACATAGTTTATGGTCACGATGTTAGGTAGAAGGTGGGACTTGATCTTGGAGGTCTTTTCCAACCTCAATGATTCTGAGAGTCTGTAATTCTATCCAAGTCAGATGAAACCTCAAAGTATTTGTCATCCAATTTCTAATACATGGTCAATATTTTAAATTACTTTGTACTATTGGACAGACTGATTGCATAATTGCAAAGTATTGTACTCCTCCTGTGATGCAGGATCATTAGAGTTATACATGGCTAAACACAGACCATAATGGTTATATTTCTAGCATTGACTGGTGTTTAATATCAATTTGTTTTGTTTTCTTTTGTTCTGCTTTTTTGGTCAAGCTGACCAAGTGTGAGATTCAGTGCCAGAAAATGCTATCTGTAGGGAATTTAACTTCCCTATGTGGTCAATGGAGTATAGAAAGTAATTCAGCCTATCTATCTGAAGAAGACACCCAGTTGTTAGTTATTGAATTGTTTTCTATGTTTCATTAACTGCAATGGGTTAGCCTCCAAGCTCTCTGATAGATATCTACGGTAGGTGTTTAAACCCTGAAGTAAGTCCCACCCACAGTCTTTCTACTTGAGACGATAACTTTGTGAGTAGGAAAAGTGCAGTTTGCTGTTCTAGCATTTTGTACTGCAATGAATGTAAGCAAGTCAGCAGCAGTAACAGCAATAATTTGAGCCATTACTTTTAGAGCTCTTTTGTTTCATGCACCTTCTGGGATTTTCAAACATTCAGGTTTTTAAACAGCCTCTCCACAAATGTATTCTGTCATTTGTAGTTTCAAGGAATGGAAAAAAACCCAAACCAAACAAAACGGTAAATATATGAAAAAATATAGGCTACCTCCTGACCTACTAGACAACATGCTCGACCCTTCTGAAGATTCATGAAGCTCAAGAATTGCTCTTAAAATACAATAAAAAATTGGTGTTGTAAACAAAAATTACTACTTGACAGTTCTTATTATACAGTTAAGCATAAGTAACTGAATATGAACTAGGCTGTGGCATCTATGTTTTTTTTCCCAATGATTAGACATGACAGGATGTTATCTCCAACTGTGAGATGGAAGGTAATTCAGTTTTCATAGAAATTTTATGTGATGCTGATTGAATTATTATTTCAGATATGTGTCATGGCTTATGTAGGGCATTATATGCTCACTGCTTTTATTTATGACTGAGATATTTTACTACCTTCTAGGTATTCACAAGTGTGATAGGTCAAGAGACATTCGCAATTAATAGAAGAAAGTACACTATGCAATTTTGAGATTTTAATATGATCTTCTGCATTTTCTTTAGAGTTTTGTGGAGAACATTGTCTTCAAACCATAGACATAAATGATAAAAATGTTTTACCATCATAAAAATCCAGCAGTTCTATGTAGGTCAATATGGAAATACGCGAGGAAAGATGGACTTTATAAGAAAATATTTGTGAATGAAGAGGAATAAAGATTCAAACCCAGAATTTTACTGACAGATGCAGTAGGTAAATAACTACTTCACTGCTGCATGTTAAGTATTCTGAAATACATAATAGCATGTACAGGGAGGGAATAATTGTTACTATAATAGTTTCATTTCAGAAAATGAAAACCTCATTTTAACTCTTCTCTCTGCTAAATTTGTTTCTCAGCAGTTCATGAAGGACAATGAAGGAGAATAAAGGTTTCTGTCTTGTTTCATGTTCAGGGTGATTCTAGTGAAGTAAAGGAAATACCAATTCTTTGTAATTCAAACACCAACATGTGTAGACATAACCTGTCTACTATTTTGTGTTCTAAACTTTAATTTCATTCTGGTTTATATTTGTATGTTTTCAGATGTTTATTTATGAAAATAGTAGGCATTATTTATTTATTGGTAGTTTAACCTGCAGACATTACTAAGATTCCAATTAACAGCCCTTTTCTCTGTGTCTGGCATGTCAAAACATTTACATGCTGCTAATATGACTGCGTCAGACCTATAAAACAGAAAGTATTTTCGTATGTACCCCAGGAGAGTTCCACTGGAAACTTAGCAGATCACAGAGAAATTTTCCTTGCGGCTGTCTTAGCTTTGGAAGAATTTTAAGTCATTCAAGACATTCTTCATAGCAGTCTTGTTTTTCTTTTGTTATGAAAACCCCATCAGATTCCTAAACAGAGCAAGTCAAAATGTATTTGCCTATATTCTGTGGTGATAAACAGAGTCAAACCACAATTTATGAATTCTTTACAGAAACACTAATTGTCTCCATCTGATCCATCGAGGATTTTTGTAAGTGGGGCACATGTGCACCTTTGCTTTTCCCATTCATGAGAGCTCCCATGAACTCTGACAGAAGCAAATAAGGGCTCAGTAAGGCTGTTGCAGTTGATTTTCACTGATAGATTGACTAGCTGAGCTGTATTGATGAAATTTCAAGTGAGTCATCCCAGAGAATAAAAATCATGCAGTAAGTCAGTGGACAAGGGGAATTTGGTCCACAGGAGAGTATGTCAGAGATCAAAACAAGTTTCTCACTTCTTTCATAACATTAATCAATAGACAGATGTGTTAGGAGTGTGAACTGCTTGATTTTTTTCAGCTTAGAGGACAGACTAGTGCAAGTCCTAGCAGAAAGAGCCTGGTGAAATTTGATGGCATATAGAGGATCTTCAGTTACAAAAGACACGATAGGTTGGTGGACATTGAAGAAAGGGCTACCATCAGTATATAGCTGGAAATACTAGGGTCCACATTGGTTCTTTTGTGCTTTGAGACAAAGATGGACAATACCTTCTCATCAGTAGCAAGTCTGTTTCTGGTACTGTATTCAAGCACCTAATTACTGATTGAGCACTTATTCAGCACAGCAGAGATGATTTTCTTTATGGCTAATTCTTAGAAAGCAAAGCACCTCCCTTCACATTTAGCTTTATTTCCTAGAATTTTGAAATGTTCCTGTCCTCTCGATAGAGGAAAGGAGACCACCATTTGGATGTGTCTTAAGCTGATTGTGCAAAAGAATGACTCACTTGATACCAAATTTTTAAAAGTGAGTCATGGTTTTATTTATAAGGAGTAGGTGGGAGGATATGAGAACTCCTGAAGTCCCCTTAGGCTTTAGGAAACCTACAGTGGAAACAACTTCTAGTTGTCTGATCTGGGCAAATATTGGCACCATCCATTTTTGCCTGGTATCCCAATAAGGTTTCATTCTTACTTCATGTTTTGTTAATTTGGAGAAAAAGGAGGGGAAGATGGGAAACTCTCAAGTAGTTAAAGTGGGATAAAACACATTTTAAAATCACTTGGCACCCCTTTTTCAGACTGTCTTGGAAACAGATCCAGTTCTGATGAGGAGCTGAATTCCAAGCCATCTGTGAATCCTCAAACTTGCACACCCACAGTGGAAAATGGGTATAATTTATTTCTATAGCTGTTTATGGGATCTGCCAAACATTTTTTTTTCTCTTTTGCTTACTTTTCTATCTACATCCATCTTTTCATCCTTATTTTCTCTGAATTTTTGACCAGTAAGAAAAGGAAAGAAGCACCATCTGTTCTTAAAAAGCTCTAAGTTTGGCTCCTTCTGCTGTTAATCAGCAGCAAATCAGGCTAAAGCACAGCGTTTGGTATTCCTCAATTATAATGTAACAGCAAATGTGAGGAAACCTAAATGCATCAGTGTTTTGTTAAAGTGTAATATGACTACTGTGGGATTATTGTTTATTACTTCACAAATACATTGTCTAATCCAGATTTCCCCCCACCCCCACCCCCCCTCACCCAAGGACACTGTTAACTGTAATCCAACTATATCTGAATATTTTTTTTTCTTTCTATTATTTCATTTGGAGTATTTACCTAGGTATAATTTATAAAACTATCTATAGTCATAATAACTTTTCCCACAACAGTAATGGTAAATGTTACTTTGCAGCAAGTAGAAATCCCTGTAAAATCTGTGAATATCTTTTCTTTCTCTTTGTATCTACTGGACAGACTGGTCTAAAGTAATATGTAACAGATTTCATGCTGTCTAATTATAAAAATTATGTTTTGTTGTAAGACACCATTGCTGTTAAAACTCTACTTGGCCAATTAGGGAAATATACATGTTAGTGAGTTTTATCTTCTGAGCATTGGGAGCTCATAGTGCATTAGTGACCATGAGTCATTAGATGCAGATGAGTCAAAATAATTTAGTAATGTGGATGGCTTCATCAAGAAAACTGATGAAAATTGCTGCTTGAATCTGAGAAGTCTGCTGAGTTTTGTGCTATGACATTTGAAGACTGAAAATGCATGTATATGGAATACACATTCCTCCCCTTGTGAAAATGGAGGAGTAAATCTTAGCAGTGTTTTGTCATGACTCAATCTTAATTTCTGATCCTCTGCTTTTATCACTACTGCATATACTATCTTTTTTTTTCAAACCAATACAAATAAAAGTAGTACAGTCAATCTCTGGTTTCTGATGTTATGACAAACTGCAGAGAAGACCCATTATTCTGTCTCCTTTCAGTGAGCAGTAGCCGAAGGAGAATTTCACCCTAAGTGTTTTTTCACTGGAAACTCCAGATGGTCTGGTGTTACAGTGCTGCATCCGACACACTGACAAATATGCTGTCAGGGAAGATTTTTCTTGTAATGTACACTGTGAAACTAAACCATCTATTTGTTGATATACATTGTTTGAAGTGAGTGCAGTTTGCCATGAGACATCATGAGAAGGTGACACGTCTTTGCCTCTATATGCATGCAATACTTGATTCAAGTAAAAGTGATGTGGTTGTGCCATATACTGAGCTGTCAAATGAAGTCACGTGCCAGTTGAGTAGCTATGAAGAATTAAAAGAAAAGTATTTCTCGCCTTTCACAGGGTGACATTAGCTCTGTGTAGTCCCTCTATATGTTTTCTTACGTGAGGAATCTAACTACGTGCAATTAGATGATCCCATCTAATTTTGTTCACCTACCATTAACTATAAGAATAGGCATGGTGATCTCCATAAATGTTTAATAATAAAAGAGGAAGAGCTCAAAGAACAATTTCTTAGATGGATTGTAGAAATGTTATTCAGCTTCTCATTGGATTGAAGACTACTGCAACACTGTAGATTCAGACTTGTGATTTAGAAGCCTAAATGGAGGAATCAGGGTCTTAATCTGTAATAGTTTCCCACCACTTGGCTGTATTCATTGATAGAACTTGAAGTCATTTAATTTCCCTCACATTGCTACTGCTGTTGATCTTGACCACAGAAGTCTTCATGTTACTGACTAATCTTCATGTTGATTACTAATTAGTTTCAATAAATCACATAGTTTTTTCTTCACTTTGTTGCTTTAAAGTGAGTCCTATTCCAGCATGATCAGTATGTGGCTGCATTTAATCTCTCAGAGTTTAAGGTTATATTTGTTGTCAGATAATTTGGCATTCAAACTACTTCATTCATAACATGTATATCATTGGTACAGTGCAGAAGATCGTTTACCAGGAATAGGCACACATATATTCAATGTGTGTGATGTTCTTCCAGAAAGATGTATTCCTTGCAAAAAGCAACATGAAAGATAGTATGAAAAGCAGTCTTTTACTACCCCATCTACTATTCTTTATATAGAGGGTAGTTTATTGAGTTTTCAGAGTTAAGAATAGCAGACACATACTAGATATAGCCAGACAGAACCTAAATTTTGACACTACCTGTGAAATGCTTCACATTAGGCACTTCTACTGTTTCATTTCACTCATACAAGTAAAAGAAATGTATGCCCTAATTTCTTACCATATTTTTAATTATGCTTGAAGCAATTAAGTAATTTCAGAAGCTTGGAGTTCATTGTACTGAATAGTTTTGAGGAGAAACCAGTAGTTTCCCTGGTTAGTGTATAACGCTGATAATCTACATATTTATATGTATAGATTTAGTTTCAGAGCCTTCATTTCAGTCAAAAATTAAGATCTATAAATACATAACTTACATGGCTTTGTATCCATAAGGTGAACTGTGGCATGTTCATTACAGCTTTTCATAAGACTTCAGAGTATGAGTGATTTTGACATCACTTTTTGCCTTTTCTTTTTTTCCCTTGTTACAGTGCCTAATTAATAATGAATTACTGCAGACAGATTCTGCTACAATTTGGTATTCAATAGTTTGGGTGCTAGCTACAGTGGCTGCAAAATACAGGCTAACAGCAAATAACTTAGTGTGACTTACTGAGCTATACCTATAGAAACAACCAAATCAGCAAATATTCTGAGTATTTAAAACAGGCAATTTCACTGCTAAGAAAACAGACAAGGAGATGAGTGGAAGTGAGGTGGGCAAATATGGTCTGCATATAAACAGTGTTACTATTCTTGTCTTAGTATAGAATTACCTTAGGAAAACAGAGAGTTACCAGTGGAGCTGGCAGCAGGTGACTTTCTGAACCACATGTCAGTTATTGACTGTGATCTGAAACATTAGATGGGTAATTTATTCAGATTGACTGAATTTATACCAGTTCCATTCATTTAATTTCATGAAAAAGGCTAGGATCATAAATATTTTTAAAACCTCACAGATTTGGAACAGGATAATAGATGTTATAGGGTATGAGATATGTCTCCTCTGTTGAGAGGAATCTTTTGCTGCCTTTGTAAAATTCCATTCAGATTTGGCCAAATGGCAAAAATCCTAGTTTACATATGCTCAGCGACAATTTCTGGACTACAGATAGCTGATATCTCCCAGGAGACTGGCCTAATAATCTAAAATAAGAGTGCTTAGTCTGACCTGTGATCTCAGGAATGCTCTGTTCAGACGAAACACTGCCAAACACATCTCTGAAGGCTAAAGTACTTTGAAAAATTAGATGTTAGGCACCTTGAGTTGGTTATTTAACATTAGAAGGAGTCTTTTACTTTGATACCCCTTTTTTTGCCTACATGGAAGTTCACTAAATCTTAACCTGATTGTATAGGTGCAGAGGAAAAACATAATAAAAAAAAAGTCTTTTCAAAGTCTCCTGTGCTGTACAGATAATCATTCTAAAATCCAGCAACGAACAACTTTTTGTGCCTTCAAAGTAGATCTGAAAAATATGCAATAAATAACGCCTTGTATTAAGCAGTTTCAGAAAAATATAGTAATTTAATGAGCAAGGTATGCACTGAATATAGCAGGGTCTATATGGGAGAAAATTTTATATGTGGTCATCATATGCATGGACAGGAGAGTACACCTAACATTACCCTTTCCAGGCTCTATGGGGCATGACTTTTAACTTTAATAAAACTTAACAAATTTTTCTGGAAAGTCTAGCGTTTAAGATCATATTGTATTTCCTCAAATTTAACACAATTCATGGCATTACATTGAAAATGGATTGCAGGTGTGTAGTAGTATAGCTAAAGGTGTTTATACATACACAATAAGAGGTTTAAAATGTATTTGGAAATATCTTGATATTATAAGTTACTTTGTTATATAATTTAACAGCAATATCAAATTTATACTTCAATTTTCCTTTCATCAGTTATCCAGGGGAAGTTAATGTAGAAGACTAGATTATCCATATTTTCCTATGCTATGTTTTTAAAATGTGAATATCAGAATATTCACATATTATTTGAATGATTCATATTTGATTTTGGCTGACAGTGAACAACAGGATCAAAGATACTGATTCATTCTAGTAACTTCTGAAGTATAACAAAATGTATATTTAGGAGAGGTGAAATCATCTTTCCCAGAAAACTGTGTATAATTTTCTTCAGACTTAATGAAGAAAAATCTTGCAAAAAATACAGCTTTTCCAAACCAACATTTCTCAAGGAATTCCTTTGCTCTTCTTCAAATGTTTTGTTCAGGTACCTCTGGAAAGGATCAAATACAATTACAAAGAGTTAAAATGCACCTAGGAGCATCAGCCCCATATTTTACTATCACTTCATCATCTGATTATGCAGTATGTACTGTACTTTTAATGTTTACCTTTTAATCCACTTACAGCTATTTGATACAGGAAATGGAAGACTGGACCATTAAGATTTAAGAAATGAGGAAAACACATGACACCAGGGGAGCTTAGAAAGCAATAAAAATTAATTCAGGAAAAAAAAAAAATCATATTGTAAAAATAGGTCATTTCTTTAATCTGTTATTACTATGAGAAAGAGATTAATTCAGTGTTCAGAACATCAGTCAAAGTGTTCATACCCACAAAGAACATGAAATGAAAATATAGTTACTGGTTACATATGTAGGAGTGTTTCAAATAGTATATCATATAAAATGCATATGTGCTGTTTATATGTGTGTATATTTATCCAGATAAATTTCAACTCATAAACTATTGTGCAGTAAGTATCTGTCTGGTTGGATTACCATAGCTGGAAAATGATCTAAAACATTTTCATTGATAAATTAGCATCATAAGGAAACAATTGTACTGCAATTATATCTTCTAGAAACAAAATGATGCCTGAATTTTGAAAAAAAAAAAACCCTATTGTTTGCTTCAGTGACTTGTACATGGGACAGAATGGCTTTACTCTACTAAAAGTAAATTTTAAACTGTTATGCATTTTGCATGCTAGCGAAATGCAAAGCTGTGAAGTCATTGATAAATTCAGGCTGTTTTGAAACTTCCTGAACTAAAATCTGAGCTGTGCTCTTTGATTTGTTCTTTATTTCTTGTCAAATTATTTGAACAGGAGGAACTGTCCCAACACAGTTATTTCTGCATGTTAAGTTTTTTATGTCAGCTAGTTCAGGCATTGCAAGTGTTCTGAAGTTCTAGGTATAGTCACTGAAGAGCAGTGACTCCAGGAGGGGGATTCACACAGTCAGGCTTAAGCAATAATTATACCACTGCTTTGAAGTCATCTGCTACCCTTCATTGTCTGTATAGGGAGCTCATTACTCAACAAAGGCTCCTTAACTATATGCTTATATTTAAGTGGGCTGGGTTGTGTCTAGATTAGGCTCTTTTCCATTCTGCCCTTATAAAATTCTCTCTTTTTGATGTCTTTTGCCTTTCAAAGTTCTTTTTGTCCTTTTTTCACTTGTGTATCATTTTGCTTTTGCACCCTTCCTGTTCTTTTGGCACTGGCATTTCCTCTTGTGTCAACACTTATAGCCAGGAGGTAAGGTTACAAGCCAGACTAAGTAACCCAGATGATTCTGCAACTTTTTTTTCTGTCTGTAACCGGGTTTTTAAATAGCAAGAGCTGGCTGTCCTAGGATCTTACGCTTCTAAGTTTATTTTTCCACCATTTGTGTTTATCTGCTCTGGCTTCCTACGCAGTAGTATCAGTCTCCTGAGTGTTCCCATGATTCTGAACTAAACAGCCTTGAAAAGGAAATGCAAAAGG
Source organism: Actenoides lindsayi (assembly GCA_025331215.1). Lineage (NCBI taxonomy): Eukaryota > Metazoa > Chordata > Aves > Coraciiformes > Alcedinidae > Actenoides > Actenoides lindsayi. The sequence continues at coordinate 68,726 of WTSP01024956.1, read as the reverse complement.
GGTTTTGAACCTTTCTTGCCTGTTTAGAAATTATAATCTTAGTAGATGGGAAGGAGCTGGAGGGAAAAACATGCTGCTTGCTTTAGCTTCAATAAACATAATCAAGGCAAAGCTTCTTTCATTCCAGGTTATTAGAATATACTAAACTAACATAAAGGCGACCTTTAACTTGAAATTTTCCCAATATGCATTTTGAGGAGACCTGGGTTTTGAATATAGTAGAGGCTGTAGTTCAAAGTGCCTGTTTGGTAGCTCCTGGCTGTGTTCCCTGAATTCTGTGGGGGACCATTCCTACTTCCAATGTATCGGTACTTTTACACCAATGCCATGTTTCTGCACAGATCACTGACGGTCAGGGGAAATCCATTCAACCAAATGAGATCTCATTCTCTGAATTTACAGTCCATACTTCACAGGACAAGATCAACCATTCATATAATTAATGCCCTGTGCCCCACTCCTGAGAGATATCCCTTTATTGAATTTTAGGACCATAAAATGGTTTTATAATTTGTTGGGTAAGGGAATGCATACTGAGTTGAGCAAGAATGAATGGATTCAGGGTTTAGGGTGTAAAGGCTGATGGACTTGGCAAAGAATTTACTTAGGTAGAGTCAGGTAGGTTGGCAGTAAGTAGAAACATATTTTATTTTTTGGCAGGAAAGATGTTATGCTCAGGGAATATCATATGTCTTGTTGACTGAGGTGGAAAATTTTGGAGAGAACCTCTTGTAAAATTTCTGGAATTATATCACAGCCTTTGTTAAGATGTAAATAATTCAGGATTGCAAAGTCATCTGGAGAACAGTCAGGAAAAGAAAGCAGAGATTTTTTGACAATGATGCTTCTCTTATATTCAGAATAGTTCCTTGATCCCTTTTATGTAAGAATTGGGATTGTTCCAACCAATGAGATGCTGGTTTTAAACCATAAAACATAATGCTGTGCAAGAAAAAAAGAAGCTTGAATCATTAGTCCCTGTGAAAAAGAAAAAAAAGAAAAGAAGCATTTGAATTACTGAAATGACCATTTCTTTCTCACTTTGTCTTCATATTTCATTTATGTCTTTAATAATGAATGGTGTCACTAAATCACATCTCTCCAGTCTGTTCCCATTTACTTTTGTTTAGAAACAACGTTTCAAGGAATTTATAATCCAATATATTAAAGTAGGAAGCATAGCTGTGAAACTGTTTTGGACAGTGTTTGGTTTAAGCTCAACAGAAAGAATACAAAAAATAAAGCATCAAGACTAACTTTGGTGAGTGAATTATTATACACTAAAGGTATGCTTAAAGTATATTTGATATCTCTAATGGTGATTATATAAAATATTGCTTGCATTAATAATTTTTTTTTTATTATTTTTTTTTTTTAGTTCTGGAGTGACTGCTTTGTTTAGAATGCTTAATATTTATTTGGTGTTTGATTAACCTTTGCCTGTTTAATTAACCTATTAGTTAGAACATTTGTTGTTCAATACAACTGTGTTTTATTTAGACATGCAGATGGATAGGGGGAACTTCTGAGGGGCCTTCCTTCAGCTGCAGACTGTATCATCCCTTTCCTACCCTCCCAGATTGCAATGAGTAGACCTGACTAGTCTTAAATAGAAGCAATGGATTAATTATTCTATACTCACAAGGTGATCATAGAATCAGAGGATAGTTTGGGTTGGAAAGGACCTTTAAAAATCATCTAGTCCAACCACCCTGCAATGAGCAAGGACATCTTCAACTAGATCAGGTTGCTCAGAACCCCATCCACCCTGACCTTGAATGTTTCCAGTCATGTGGCATCCACTACATCTCTGTTTTAGTATTTCACCACCCTCACTATAAAAAAAAATCATGCTTATATCTAGCCCAAATCTACTTTCTTTTAGGTTAAAACCATTACCCCTCGGATATTTTATGGTGACAAAAATATCTGTACTTGGTCACTGAAGACGGTATAGACACTTAACTGTAGCAACATGGCTCATATTCCCATAGACATTTCTATATAAATATGTGTATATGTCCTTACATATGTGTACATGCATGTGCTTTTATACGGGAAGATTATGTATATACATAGATATAGATAGATATGAGGTAAAATACAACCGTGTAATGCTTATTTCCTACCCTGATTGGGTAATTAATGCTCTCTTTCTATGCCCAAAGCGAACTGAGATCCTCTGATAAGGATGGTGTAAATATCTCCTCACTGGAAATATGCAGTTATATGTGCATGTATATGTCTTTATTTGTAACTAGTTGTGAAGTCTTGTTTACTTATGTTCTCTTTGCATGTTGCCATGTGTGTGTTTGTGAAAAAGTGATCTATGTGACTAGAGATAAAAGCTCCTTCCCTGCTCCCATTTTCAATACTTCTGATATAACTGTTAAACAGGCAGTAGAAATTTGTTTGGCCAAAGGTATTTAGGGAGGTGGAGTAAACATAAAAGAAAAAAAAAAAAGATTTGTATAATTTTATTTTTTTAAGTGATGAGTATGAAAGCACAAAAACTCAGAAGCCGATTATTTCTTTTAGAAAGCTAAAAGATTAACAGTGGTATTATTATGAGTATAATTTAGTTTTCTGAAAAAATTGTACATTGAAGTACTAAGATTAGTCAAATATGATTTTTCACACATGCACCATACAAAATAAAATTTCTGCCTCCATCTTTTTTGTCAAAACTCTTATTATTTAGTGGAATTTGTGTTTCAGTGTTGGCACTAAATGGGAAAAGGTTTGATTTGTACATGTAAATTAATCTCCCTAGTCAATCATAACAGGATTTTTAAGCTCATTTTACACCTGCTTTCAAGGTACATATTTCATCAACTTTGAGAATCATTATATTTTGCTAACTTTAAAATAACTTATGTACTCCATAACGAGTATACATTTGGGACATGGTCTTTCAGACTTTTCTCAGGCTGCATTAGGAGTTAAAGGGGAAACATAAGCAGCTTCTAGATGCAAGCCCTAAAAAATTTGACATACTGACAGCTGTTCAAGATTACTCAGACTAGTTTTTCTATAACAAAAAGCATTTTCTATGCAAAACTGAAACCTTTTGATATAATTATATATATATTTATTAAGGAAGAATAGATTTTCCTTTTTCTAGTCATGTCTGACATAATAAATGAAATGAATATGATATAATTTCTATGTGCCTGCTGTGTTGCAGGTTTTTTTCATCCTAATTACATTGATTTTGGTCTTGTAATGCACCAAAATTCTGCCTAGTCAACTTTATTTTCTTCAAGGAGAATATAATGTTCTAAACCCGCTAGGCACATAAACTTCATAAAATTAGTTGGGGATTCAGCTTTGTTCAGTGACTGCTAAGCTGAGAAAAGATTGTGCATAGTGATGTTGTTCAAACTCTTTTATGAAAAAAATCTCATACATGTTTCTCAAAGAGGTCAAGTTTAAATAGCAAGCAAGCGATTTATTGTTATGTGAAAAAAAACAAACATGAGTTTTGTAAATGTTGAACTATATATGTTTCTTAGTGTGCCTACATTAGTAGATTTTGTTTAAAAAATAAACAGTTTCATTTGCTAAAACCAAGGATATTTATTTTAGTACAAACTAGATTGTTTTCATGAATATCTTCTATCTTTCATAAATTGCATAGAGGTCCCATGATCCATGAAATATTCTTGCAACTGAAAAAAGCATGAACTGAGTGAAATGTTGCGTAAGTAAAAATGAAAAACCACAATACTCAGATTTAATTAGATGTTTCTTCCTCTATTTTTCAGTCTGTGCTTAGGGAAGTAGAACTTCTATGGATTTCCCATATCGCAAACCTATAATGCTGATTTATATTTAGGGCTATGTTTTGTTTCTCTTGAAAAAAAAACACCCCAAAGCTATAAACATGATGTTAGGTCTGTTAAGTCTCTCATAACAATGGCTTTTTCTAAAAATACCTCTTTCTTTTTTATGATTTTGTAAAAACATTAAATATCAATATTTATGGAATGTTACAATGTTTAAACAAGTGTGGTTTTGCTGAACAAAACCTGACACATATAATACTAATTTTTCAAAATTAAACGTATTTATAACACTACAAATGAATATCTTATGGGTCTACCACTATTCCTTACAAGTATTATGGTAACACATGGCTCACCAAGGAGATTCTGAGCCAGCCTGACAGCTCCTATCCAACACACCTTTATATCCATCTGTTTTCAGAAAAATAATTATTTTAATTTCTGCATTTTAGAAAGTGAATAAAAATGAGTCTGAGAAAACAAAACAAAAGTAGTTGCTACTTTTATATACAGCTTTTAGAGGTAGTGTCATAATACAGGCTTAGGGCTGCATCTTTTTCTGAATCCAGGTGTTAAGTGGAAGGTAGTGGAAAATAGATCAGGTGAAGCTAAGAGAGATGTAAATATTGTTTTAACTTATATACTGAAGGAAGTGAAAATATGTCAAGGCAGGCTCTGCTAGGTGTGACATATTTCTTCTGCATCACCTTTTACCGCCTGGATCTGGTTCTGCAAGACCTTGCACACATGAGTGGTCTCACTAAACATGACAGGATGGCTGGAAGAGTTGGCAGAACTGCATCCGATAGGTGTCAGAGATCCCTGGCACTGCAGTGAAACCAGCCAAGTGTCAAGGGACTTGGGTAGTTCAGACCTTGGAGCCTCCTTCTAGGTTGTTTTCATACTGTTTTATGTGTTTTAAATATATTCCCTTATTTCCTGTCACCCTCAAAACACATGAATGTTGCTTTCCTCTCTACCCACTTCATCTTTCTTCCTCTGTCTCCTTTCTTTGTTCAGAGGAATAAAAAAACAGAAGAAAAAGTACATCAAGTACAATCTCTGATACTATACATACATCAAATTAGGCAGTAGAAGAAACTATAATTTTTGTGCATTTAATTGGCTACGCCATGCTGGGGAAATGAACAGCTTTATATCAAGCCATTCCAAGCATGGCTACAATAAAATTGTTTAGCAGTGCATGGTGAGCATGTTCACTGTAATACACATCACAAGGGCTTGTTTGGGGGTGGGCAGTAAAGATTAAAAGTAATACCACAGTGTAATTTTTACAGAAATTTAAAGCTATTATAAGTAGAAGTTGTCAATACTGATATCATTTAATACATTATTAATATGAGTGCAAATAGCCCCTACCCAGAAACTGGATCTGTAAGATCAGGGCTTTCTCTCAAGAGTTTCAATGAAAGGCTCCAAGGAGTCTAATATTAAATAAATGGAATGAAAAAACCCCACAACAACACAACAAAACAAAACAAGAAACCAAGTAACACAACCAAACCATACATCAATAAAGCATCTAATTCTTTGGAAGACAGGATGAATTCAGAAGACTCGAGTTACGCCAGATATAAAATATGGAAATATTCTTTGATTTTGGTGTCAGATTGGTATCTGATTTATCTCATCCTTAATAAAATCTTAGATTAGAATGCACTAAGGGAGAAAGCTATTATGTATAATATGAGACAGCATCTGGGAAGAAGAGATACCTAATTTTCCAAATTGACAAGTACAATGGAATGAGAAAAAATATTTCTAATAAGAAATTGGAAATGATGTCATTATTTTTTTTTTTTTCAATTTTTAAATGCTTTACATGAGATAGTCTGATGCTAAGTCTGGTGTTAAGTTTGTTTCTTCTGTATCAATCAGAACATCAGTTTAAAATCTTTCTGTATTCTCTAGGTGATGGTGATTTTCCAGTAGTAACAATGCAGAAGGAAATTAACTTGCCCATTCATACGGCCAGACTGTGATTTTCTGTTATTCTTTCCTCTTTCACATGACATGCTGCTGCAACATTAATGATTTTATAGCAATTAGCTGAGAACATGTCTAACATCCTGTTTGCCAGGTCATGAACTGCACCTTGTGCTGGGATCAGGCTTTTAACTAGTAACATATTTAAGAGCTGGGCAAACCAAATAGCACAGTGCAGAATTTTTGTTTAAACATGTCTGTAGTTTGAGAATGCCCTGCTGCTGTATGAAAAAACTCATTCTTCATGTTGTTAACTTCCAGAAGAATTTCACTTTCTTCCCTCCCCTGTATGAGGAGTGAACTTTGTCACTCTTTTCACAGGATGTTCTACAAATGTTTACAGAGTGGGTTTCTTATTCAGTTTGCAGGATGTTGACAGAAAAACAAATGCACAAATGTAAAAATATTAGAGGTGGAGTGTGAAATCAATTCAATCCCCTTTTCAGAGGCAAATAATGATTAAATTTGTATACTGCACAGAACTTTCTTTTGCTACACTTGCTGAGAAGTGTTTTATACTGTGGTTTTGTATGGTTACGCATCAACCTAACATTTGCACACCCTGCTTGAAAACACATTTGTAGACTTTCTAGAGCCTAAATATCTGCTGTTTTCAGATGAAAGCCATACCTGAATGAGTTGTGGGGTTTCTGTTTATTTTGTTTAGTTTGTTTGTTTAGTTTATTTCTTTGGGTATTTAAACAAATTCTGGCATGAATTGAATGATTGTTCTTGGATATTCCTCACACATTTTTCATTCCTGTTCACAGTCAGCAGACTAAAAAGCACACCTTTGTAAGAAAAAAACTAATAGTCTTAGCTTACATAAACTAATGTAAAAGAGAAATCTCAATCACATTAAGTGATTTATTGTTTTCATATTCATTCAGTGCCAAAAAAAGTAAACTTATAGGAAGGTTAAAATTATATTGACTGTCATGTTTTCACCTCAATTCCATTCCCAAAGACAGGGCTATAGATCATGCTGTCTTTGTTAGAGATACTCCTTTCTTATAGTCTGAACATGGGTGACTGGAAACGTTGAATCTAGGGCAGCAGCCCACGGAAAAAAAAAACAAAACAACTCAAAAGTAAAAAAATATAGCTGAAAGAATAGTTCATGTGTTTGTTGTAAGCAGAATCTGACTTTTAATAGTTAGGATGTAGAATAGTGGACTTGGTCAAGTCAGTTTAAGGTAGGTCTGTAATGCTTTTTCTCACTTCACTGACTTCCATCCATGATGTGAATGTAAACTCACCATTCTTGCAGCCTACCACTTTGTGTGGAGGATGGAGGAAGTGTTTTGTATAGTAGCCAGTGGTCAAAATTCTCCCCAGATATATCCTTTTTTTTTTTTTTTCACATAATGGTTTAAAACTTTTATCTTCAAGTGGGTTGTGGTTTGTTGTGGGTTGTTGTTTTTGTGATCTTTTTGTTTTGTTTCTTTGTTTGGGGGGTTGTTTGTTTATTTTTTGTTTGGGATTTTTGATAGGAATCTCTTTTTGAACATACTTTTTTTCTTTCCTGATTTCTACCATCATTTCAGCCATTCAGCCATTTATTTCCACTCTTCTTCTCTTACAACTCTCTCCTTTACCAAAAAATTAGGCTTTTCAAAATTTATTGTGACTAGAAATGATCCATTTTATTCTCCTTTCCATTCTCTCCAGAAAATTATACCATTCATGTATCTATTTCCGGGTCACCTTAATCTTCACATCAGTTGTGGCGATAAAAAAAAAAGTTACTAAATAAAACTTACAAGCCAATGGGGAAAAAAATACCAAGTATGCTAGCAAAACATGGATGATATCCTTTATTTTCTGACAGCACTATTCATGAGATTGTAGAATAATTTAAGATCATCACACCAGTGCTAGATTTGTAAAGTGTTTTACTTTGTTCATAGTGCATTCTGAAGTTTTGGAAACTTTTTGCTATGCAACCGTGCAAGGGTGCAGTGAGTGCAGAAGTGAAGAACTGGGTCATCTTGTTACTCCAGAAAGTCCCTTTGAACTAATTTGGAGTTTTGCGTGAACAAGATGGGAGCAGTGTGCTGAATTGCTTTCATTTTCTTTACACATTGGCCATAAACTTCGAAAAAATGTGTATATAAATGGAGCAAAATTAACACTTTGATATGGGTATGATAATCTTTGCTCCATTTATACAGGCACTGCATAAACAACTTTTAAATATGCTATTATAATATACAAGAGTCTATTTCTGCCTGTGATATTCCTGTGAGAGTATCACAGATATTCCTGTGAGACAGAGAGATGATTGGCTGAAAGGTGCAGATGCATGGGAGAAACAGTCTTGCAAATGACTGTGGGTAATGTGGAGGTAAGGACCGTGGTCTTGCTCGTTAAGACTAACATCTGACACACACTCTTCAGTATTTAGACATCAGTAGAAGCAATCGTCTTAGCTTTCCAGGGGTTTGGCAAGGCCAGCAGTAGAGTTACGGGTATCTATGCCTACAGTCCGTTTCTCTCACTCCCTTGCTTATTTTGTTATGCACAGGCTAGACCTGAGTTCACATTCATTGGCACACCATATGTCATTACACAGTGTTAGTATCCAAGCTGGACTGGTCTTTCACACCATGTAACTGTTTTTCTGACTGGCAACTTTTGCTGAAATTTGAATTGTATCCCAATTGAAATTAAGTTTCAATATATGGACAACTTCCTGTTCAACTGCTACCCTTCTAATGAGGCAAGGCACAGTCCACAACCAATTACACAGCATTTAGCATTTTTAGCATTGAAAGCTGATTCTCCAAGCTTAATTATTATGACCACAACTCAGAAAGGATATTGGGCATTTCTCCAAATTCTCACTTTGGGCCGTAGTAATTTTATGGAAAGCCACTTATGTCAGGTTTTTTCATGATACTCCAGGGGGCTACCTAGTAGGAATACAATTTCATTTCCCATTTCTTTCAACAGTTTCTGGGATAAGTAAACAATTAAATACATAAATAAATAAACAAACAAACTGGGTTTTATGGCTAAAGTCTATATACCTCTAATAGGCTGAATATCCATTATATGTGATGAGTATGTTACTAGACAATGTTCCATCTGAGTGGACACTGTGTCAGAATTTAGTCAGTTTATGGGGGTGTAGATTTAAGTATATAGTAATGCCAACGTAGACCAGCAACAAACTTGTGTAAGCACAGGTACAAGTGAACCCTAAAAACATACTAGTTGCATGACATTATTTTGAGATAATTGTAAGAATTGCGTATAAGATATATAAGGTAAGAACAGCTATATTGAAATATTGTTCAATTTTTGTTGTTACTACGTTTGTTCTTACTCATGAACCCATTCCAATGTTGCAGCCTTGCCGTATTGTATATTATTATATCATGTGCCAAGAGCAATAACATAAACCCTTTGTTTTTTTCTACATGCTCCATTTAATCTCTAAAAGCAGGACTCAGCTCAATGGAGTGTGCGTACATGCCAGCATTACATCAGTACCATTCTGGAATTGCAACAGCTCTTGCTCATAAATTTCTAGACCACAGCAATACACAAGTGAGGTGTATATGTGAAAAGTATGAGAAGTTTAGTATCCAGTAAATTTGACAGTCACTTTGTGTAGCATTTACAGTAAACCTCTTCTAGTTGACTATATATTAAAGCTACATGCTCTAAAGAGATTTAGCCTTGTCTTGGCAACAGCTGAAAGAACAAGATATAAAGTGTGCAGAAGTTTATACTGCATTTCAGGAAGCTGATTCATTTCTTATTAGTTCTGGGCCACTGTGTGGGGGAGAGGAGGGAAAGGGGAGGATGCACTTAGTTCTAAGAATATGAAATAAAAAAAGTCAAACTATAAACATGGTATTTGAATATGAATATAAATATAGACTGTCATATTTTCAACAACACTCTTACAGTAATTAGCACATTTTGAAAGTATATTATTTGCCTCCAGAAGGGGAAAATATGGCTTTACTGGAGCTGCATGTAAACAGTCTGAAGTGCAAGTTGACATGATTTTTCCAAATAAAAAATTCTAGAATAGACTAATACCCAACAGTGCTTGACACAGAAAAGCTACTGTTGATGCATACATAATGTGTTTCTAGAAAACTAAGAAAGCCATTGAAAAGAAAGATAGATAGGACCTATGTTGCCTACATTTAGAAAATTACAGAGTAGTGGGCTAGATTCTTCAGAAAAGGTCATTTCAGAGTTGCAGACACTTAGAAGGGGTAATTAATCTCTTCCCAATGTACATGGCTACTTTACAGGTTATTCAAGTTCAGTGAAATATATACCACTCCAAATGATCATCATATATATTTTCCACCCATTGCTAACATCTTCCAGTAACCCAATTATAATTTTTTCCTTAAAGATATTCAGCTTTTCAGCACTTTGTATATCAAACTCACAAAACCAATTTCTTTCAACTGTTTTTTTTTGCCTCAAATATCCCCTGACAGTGGAAGTTTAATATAGTGATCTGAATGTGTTAGCAGGAAGCAGTTTGCAAAATGGGTTACAGGAATTCTGGCATTCATACATGAGTAGAATTAAAGGAAACAGTCATACTTCATGGTACCTGTTGCCTGAAGTAACATGTGGTTGTCAGCAGAACAGAATGTATTTGTTTAACTATGTATTTTTTAAAATATTCTTAAGCCTGTGTCACACCCTTAGTTTTAAATTACTGTACTAGTTTATTTTCTTTTATGTTTAAAATAGTAGGCACTAGTTGCCATGGCATATACAGTTCTGCATGCTTTTCATTTGTGATCTCTGAAGTACTGATGGATGCTTTCAGAAATATGTGTCTGATAAACTTACTGTTGCTAATCAGAGCAGTATCTCATTTTCAGTGGGCCCTTGCATGTTGTTCAGGCTTCTTATGAACGAGCACAGTAAGTCATCTAATGACTCTGTTTGACAAAGAAAATCCACTTTTAGTCTCCCCCATCTCTGGTTTTGCCCATTGTTGGCTGGAAATGTAGATATGAGGAGGGCTGGAAGAATCATAAACAGAAGCAGTTAAAAAAAAAAAAAAAAAAGAGAAGAAAGGAAATGTTTCAGTTTTCCAAATATCATCAGGTTTGAGACAAAAATTAAAACAAAGCACAGCTTAATCAGTGCCTCTGTCATTAATCTTTTTCAGACGTATAGAGACAGTTGTTAATTTCCAAAGCTCATGTGCTCACGGTAATTCAAGCATTATTCAGCATTTACATCCAGTAATAAAATGTGATCCTAGCAATCTCATAATAAAAAACTACATACCCTTTCCTAAATCCTGTAGTATGGGAGTTAACATTTCTTTAGTTCATTAGAAATCTGTAAAGGGAAGAAGCTGCATGAGTTCCCTTTCTAGAAAAAAACACACCCTTAAAGGTACCTGTGTTTGACTCCTAAAATAAAATTCCAGGGTGGGTTTTCCGTGAGAACATTCTGTGAGCCCTGTAGCTTTACCAGATAGATAAAAATATGAGTTGACATTGATGAAGACATTTCAAATAATAGAATAATTGAGGCCTAAAATCAGAAAATAATTGAGCTCTGTGTTGGGATGACAATAAATCAGAACACTATCCAAGAAACAAAGATGAGAGAAGGAAAAATGTTCTCAGTAATCCCATTAAAATGAAAAAGCCAGAGAAAAAGTTTCCTCAAAGGAAGAAGAGAATGATTTCTCCAAGAAAGTAAGCCATTTTGGAAGCCTCCTCTCAAAGAAGCTTTCATGTATACTTTTATAAGTTATGAAAATATTTTCTACTTGAGAACTATGTATTTTTGTTTGCATTTATCAATGTTACTCAAATGGTAGGGCAGTGTGGTTTTTTTTTTCATTTACTCAATATTCAGTCAATTTTTTATAAATATAAAAATGTGGCATTAGTAAGACAGTTAAAAAGAATAAAACTTCAGCAAGTCATTCAGTGAAATAATATGCAAACTTAAGTTACAAAAAAAAGTAACTTCAGCAATTCATATATTACATGCCATGTGCCAGGTTACGTATGTTTTTTAATCTTTAACAAATGTAAAAAACCTTATCTGTCCAGACTCAACAATTCATTGCTTCAATTGATCTTCACCATAAAGGTAAAAATTCCAGTGTTTATTGTCAAACCAGACACTGTGAGTGTGAGAAAGATAGCAGGGGATTTGCAGAAAAGAAGTTGGAAAGAGAGCACAAACAGAAATCTGTTAAAAATAGTTGAGAAGAAGCCTCCCTGCTCTTGAAGATGATGTACTGTACTTTCTGTTATATAATACAAGGGAAAGTAATTATAGCAAATTGGCTGTAAAAATATAGAATAGTAACATTTTGTTCTTGTTTTGTTGTGGGATAAAGTGTATTGTGGGCTCCAGGGAGTTGAAAGGAAGTACATTGGGGGAGGTCTGCAGGAAGGAGTGGTTGGGAGATGAGTTTCTGACCTGCTGTTAAAGAAAATAAAAAATGAGCAAACCTAAAAAAAGAAATGTGAAGAAAAGAGCAAGATACACAACAGAAGAACCAAAGATGATGAAATAACAGTTAAGCTTCTTTGAGGAGAGCAAGAAATGGTGACAGCTTTGGAGGCTTATTCAAATTCACCTCTTTTCTCACATTTTGATTCTTCACATTGCTAGGGGTGTTTCTTCTTCTTTTTTGGTAGAAATTCTAGGAAATAAAGTGTATGCTCCATTTTTAGGGTCTCTATATTTGGGACCACACAGGAAACATGAAGTGTCAATAGACTCCTTTGTTATACTGAAGTTGCTTAAAGAAATTTTGAAAGGAACTGATGAGACAGAAAACTAATTATCATCTCCCTTTTAATGGATAGGGAGAAAAATGAGATTAATATTGGCTTTCATTTTAGGGGAGAGAGCAACCCTAACTGAAAAATTATGTTAGAGCTTTAAAGAATAATAATGCTGTAAAAGCTCCCGAGTGCACAACTTAGCGCCACACATAGTGCCCTAAAGTCCTGGCCTATATGCGTGAAGAAACATAAGTAGCCGGGTAGCAATCTTGTGCATCACAGTGGTAAAATGAGTAAGAGTAAGTCAGGAATTACTGATTTTAAATTCTCTGATGAAGTCCTTCACAATCTGACAAAAAAATAACTGAAGTCATAGCTAAATTTTTGTCATCCTTTGACTTAAAGACTTCAGCTTTGCAGAAAAGGGCATGGGGGTCCTGGTGAACACAAGGCTGAACATGACCCATCAAAATGCCTTTGCTACAAAGAAGGCTAATGGCATCCTGGGCTGCATTAAACAAAGTATTGCCAGCAGCTCAGGGGAGGTGATCTTTCCCCTCTGTTCAGCACTGGTGAGGCCACACCTGCACTGCTGTGTCCAGTTCTGGACTGCACCGTACAAGAAAGACATGAACATAACAGAGAGAATCCATTGAAGGGACACTAAGGTGATTAAGGGACTGTTCAGCCTGGAGTAAAGAAAACTCAAAGGGATCTTATTAAAATATGTATAAATACCTGAATGCAAAGACAACAGAGTCAAGCTCTTTTCAGTGGTGCTCAGTGACACAGCCAGAGGCAATGGGCACGAAATGAAACACAGAAGATTCCTTCTGAACATCAGAAAATATTTTTTCACTGTGGGGGTGACCAAGCACTGGCACAGCTTGCCCAGGGGGGTTGTGGAGTCTCCATCCTTGGAGATATTCAAAACCTACCTGGAAATGGTCCTAGGCAACATCATTTAGGTGGCCCTGCTTGAGCAGGGGGCTTAGACCAGATAACCTCCAGAGCTCTCTTCCAATTCCAACCATTTTGTGATTTTGTGATTCTTCAGCTGGTTGATAAGATATTATTGTCTTTAGTGCTTTGATTCATAAGCAAGTTTCTTCTCAAGTTTCTTGATAAAATATCTTTTTTCTTTTTTTTCTCATTCTTTTCAAGAAACTCCTTCCTTCTTTCCTTGAATTTTGGAATAAAACCTTCTTTCTTTTCATTGTCACAACTTCATTTGTAAGCTCCCTGGTATCTATAATATTGCACTGACAGGATTATGACAATGGATTGCTATACTTATGAATTCAAAATTAATTTCTAAATTAAAAAAAAAGTTTAATTGCAACAGTGGGAAAAATTACAGAACTTTGGGATTAATAAGACAAAATATTTCATATTCATCAACATGTTTCAAATCAAGAATTTGTAGCTCAAATCAAAATTATGTCCTGTATCAGAATGAGTCAATGGTAAGTTAGCTCCACCATAACCCTTTAACTGAAAAGTGACTGCAATGAAAGATTACAGAAATTCAAAGCACCAGAAACACATGTAGATTAAATATACATGGCTGAAATCATATGCATGTTGAGCCAAAATTCCAGGAGCATTTTTCCTTACTTAATTTTCTTAAAATTTTGCAGAAATAGAGAATTTGCCTTTTTATCTGCTGAAAAGTTCCAACTAAAATCTGGCTTTCCTCTTGAAAAGCAAAGGAAAGACCTTTCAAGCTACGAAATTAATCAGTTTATCATTGAAAGAAAAAGTTATTCAAAGTAATTATTCCTAGCATATAGCTAGGGAACAGAAGCAAAGTGTTGCAATACGTAAAGAGAGGAAACATTATCTTAATAGCTTCCTCAAACAACTGCCCATTTTAAGAGGAAGTTTATGAAACAAGGGACTTGGACTTCTTGTCTTAATAGTTCAAAGTTATTTAGCCATATACCAGGAGAAACTACCAATGATATGAATAATTTCTTAGGAAATAGATAATAAAACCCTGCTAAAGGTTAATGGAATTATATTTATCATAATGAAATAAGATTATATAATTTATTCTTCAAATATACAGGACCTTTTTTTTCTTTTTGAATATAGTCTTCTGTCAACCCTGTAAGGTAAGCATCTGCAGTTTCTGTGGCTGGCTAGGATGAAAAAGAATAAATAATACAGATTTTAAGGGTCAAAATGTCCATATTCCTATTGTCTCAAGCCTGTGGATTTGTAAGGGTTTTCACATCTTTCCTTGACCTTTGTAGTTTCCACTGTTGTCTGTCTTCGGTCATTAAGAAAAAAAAAAAGACAAAAAAAAGACAGACTTTTTTTCCCCTGCTTTTTATTCCTGTAGGCATATATGTAATGGAGCTCTAGTAATAAACAAATTAAATTAGCTTACTTCATATAACCATACAAATGCTGGTTGGGGGAGACCTCTAGGCAGTCCTCTAGTTTCATTGTCCTGTCAAAGTAGCATTTTCAAACACTGCACCAGCTCCTTGTGTTTTCTCCATCACAGTCTTGGAAAGATGGAGATTTCACAATGTCTGTCCTAGTGAAAAAGTTTTTCTTAAACTGTAGTTTGAAACTGACTGTTGTACTTTCTCATACCATTTGCTACTGCTTGGAATGAGTCTCTTATTTATGTAACTGTCTTTCAAGTAGGCTGCTGTGACTATCTTCCAAGCTCTTTATCAGAATAAATGTACTGTTAGTTTCTCCTCTTAGGTCTTCTTACTAACTTACTAATCCTTCCTTGAACTCTGGTTTCTGGACAGCCTTCTTGAACTTGTATGGCCCAGAAACCAAAATAGTATGTGTTGTTCAAATAAGATGTAATCTTGACTTTAAACATTTAGACTGACCTGAAGGAAAATATTTTATTTACAGACATGTAATACAATTTTAACAAAGTGTATAACTGAGGTAAAAGCCCTTGGCAAAATGAACAGCTTCCTTGTATGGTAGTATTTAAAAGAAGGCAGATACTTTTCAATATGAATGATTTAGGTATACAAATTCAAAAATTATGGGGCCTGTGATGTGCTGTCCCTAAGTACTGAGAAGTGACTCAGTTTAGAAGTGCATTTTCCTACACTTTTTAACTAAAGTACGTTTGAATTTTCACGGGATAATTAAACATTGCATGTCAAATTCTTAAAAGAAAGGTGCTATTTTTAGTCTTTTTAGAGCTATTTCACAGCATATCTTATCTTAACCACTTACTTTTATATTCTAGGTAAACATTAGCCTTCTTTTTATCCTTATTTATAGTTAGTGTGTTGCTTGTGTGACCATGAGAGTGACTGCTTGCTTTGATCTCTCATGAGACTGACTTCAATCTGTGCTGCTAGAATCCACTGCTCCAAGTTCTTTCATAGAGTACTGAGATATTTTCTTATCACGAATGTATGCCATTAAAATTATATTAAAAATTGAGACAGAGAGAGAAAGAGACTAAAACACAATGTTGTGATTTTTTTTCCCAAGATCCATGCATGAAAGCCCTGCTACTCTAGCAATATTATTACTGAGTAAGGTAAAAATCCAACACATGCTACAGTCAGAGTGTTGGTTTTAATTAACTGAAACAGTTAACTCAGAACATGAAGCAGTGGTGTAAGGAGCTTGTACAAGAGAATATATCCACCTTCCTATTTGCCCCAGCCACATTTTATTAATCCAAGAGACACTATGCATGGGTGATATGATGATTAGGCATCATGTCCACTTTTATCCATGTTACCGAATCAGAATCTGTGTGCTGTGTCTTAAGCAGCAAGTCATTGCTGCCTTGAACTTAACTGCTCTTGTAGATCCTGAGTTTGTCTTAAAGACTACGGTAGGCAGTCTGAATTTGGTCCAGCTAGCCTCTGTTGATTTGAAGCACTAGGGTGGGGACCTTCAGTGATAGTAAGTTTGATTGGCATCAACTATCTTGACTAGTACAAGAGGACCTGGGGAATACAAATGTGTTTAGGAAACTTTGCTATTTAAAGAAATATTGAGGAGAACTTGTAATAAATTGTTTAAGAAAAGCAATTAGTATATATATTTTTTCCTAGAAGTCCTGAGTGCCTTTTGAAGAAGAAAATCGTTATTATCTATTGAAAACTTTTCCTAGGCAGGCCTAGAGAAAAGGAAACAAGTGCTATTTTTGTGACAATACATCCAGCAGTATGATTTTGTTGTCCATAGTGGTGGTATCACCAATTTTAAATGAGTGATGTTACTGAGTGAAGTTACTTTACAAGAATGCTATCTTAAAAATACTACTGGAGTTATTCAGGTGTTAGGCCAAAGCCTCTTGTTCTCTCTCCACATGAGATGCAGAGGGAGAGAAGAACATTATCTTTATATGGAAGAACACATCAAGAAGAAATAGTTTCAGTGATCATCTGCTAAATACATTATAAATGATAAATATTAATAAAAACATATACATTCAAAATATATAATAAAAGTCTATCTCAAATGTCAGACTGTAAGTCTATTCTGTTTTTCTGTCTTCTGGAAGAACAGGGTATTGCTAGCAAATGCAAAATGTGCATTTACCACAAATTTCTGGTGCTCCTCAAAAGTTCTTAAAAGGGTAGTTAGTAGTCACCAGCTTTATCTATAACATCATCTTCAGCATCTACCTTGGAGATGCTCTTTCCCTTTCCATGTTCTCTGAAGTAGCCAGGCAGAGCGCACGATCCTGCTCCTTACTGGTGAAGACTTCTCCTGGCTTCAGAAGTAAGTTCAGTCTGTATCCAGCAAGTAGCATCTTTTATATAACTTTGCAAATACTAAATAAATAAAATAAGAAGTGAACTTATTGGATTTTATTGTCTAAAAAAAATGTTATTTGTTTTAATTTACAGGACTCTTCATCTGCCGATTCTGTATCTGTCAGCAGACATTCTCCAGTAAGTCACAGAGTCGCTTGCTGTCACTAGAGTCGCTGGACATTAAGGCTGCTTGAGCAGTTTGAAAGAAAAAGCATGAGGCAACAACTGTTCTCTGTAAAGTTTGGTAAAGCCGAGACAGCCTTGAAGCAGAAACCTATGTTTGGGCTCAAGTTATTTTCCCTCTTCAGTATCCACCCAGTTTATCTCAAGCAGAGGTGTATGTTACTTCCAATTGTTTGAAAAGCAGGTATTATACATAGATGCTTAGAGGATATACACTAAGAGGAACTTCCGTCTGCAATAATGGACTTGGAAGTGATGCCAAAAGGACATAGTAGTTCAGCCTGCAGAAGAAGCCAGTTTTGGACCTTGGAGAAAGTACGCAAGTTTCTTCCATGCTATATTCACATCTTTTTATGAAAGTTTATCTTTGCAAGGAAATGCTGAAAGAATATTGGTGACAATGAAGCACTTGGATGAAAGTCTCAGGTCAGTGAAGAAACAGTCAAACCCAATGAATTATATTTCAAGCTAACTTCGTGGTTTAACCTATGAATTTTTGGGGTCAGTGGCTTTAGCTGGTTTGGAAAAAGTTGAAAATAAAGGCAATTTTTATATCACAGCATGTTACATGTTCCAAGGGGAGTTATCTATCTTCTCTGTTGGACAATCGTGTTAGGATTGCTTCATGTATGGTTCATAGCCAGCTCCTTTGAAAAAAAGGAAGTAGCAAGGAACTCATGATCATGATCCATGTAATTTTACACATTTTATTCTTATATACCTTTTGTAATGTTATTTCAAAAACCAAAATAAAAATTTTCTTTTAATTCTGACTTCTATGAGTTGTTTTTGGGTTTTTTTTTTCTATTGAAAAAAAAATAATTGGACAAAATATCGTTCCCATTCTTTCAGTAACTCAAAGTTTTTCGTTAGTTGCTCTTTTTTCATGTTCTTCTTTCCACCTTTCCTAAGCTATCCTGATAGGAAAATATCTGTGTTTAAACCACAATAAATATCAAATAGTACATAAAAATTAACAATCATATGATAAATCATAACAAATCTATTGGGAAGGGTTATATATTGTAGAGGTAATTAATTGTATAAGCAATACATGTGTAAATATACATAAATGCAGAAAGAGAGAAAGAAAAATTTTGCATGTTGACTTGTTGGAAGTAAGAGATAAGAAGGAGGAAAGATTCAGGGAGATCTTTCAGCATCATAATTAAACTCATATGTTCCTACCTCTAGCCTAGTGATGAGGCCTTATACACAAAAATGTAACATGACAGATTACTTTCAAGCTGCTAACTGGAATGTGAACAATCATAATTGTGTTATTTTCTGATTTAGTCAATCTCATTTGCATTATATGACTTGGTTATCTAAAAAAAAGAGATAACAATTTTGTGCACTGAGGTGGGATTTTAATTTTTTTTTTATTTTTTTTCTGTTTGTACTAGTGTTAGAGAACCTAGGAAACCTGTTATTCATGACAATAAAAGAAAAGGTAAACAACATTACCTTATTCCCTTTAAAAGTAACAAATATGCCCATTTTGTAGTCCATCTCATATAGTAATATAAAATACAAGTGATGAGAAAAACCTAATACATTGGCAATGTCAATTACACCACTATCCATAAAATTCAAGATACTGTAATGGAATGCTGTCCTTCTAACAAAAAACCTGTGAACTTCTGCTTTTTCTACAAAACCCTTTCATTATCTGTTGGTTTTGGCTTAGCTTTCTGAAAGTTTACAGTCAGTGGGCTACTGATTTATTCTGAGGGAATATAAATCTGGGGAAATATTGTCTTTGCACACAACTGGTTATGATATTAAAAGAGAAAAAAAATGGGAAAAAAAAAAGAGACATAAAACTTCATAGTTTTAAGTTTATTATTTTATTTGTAAAGGAGAATGCACTTTGTGTTGAAAGTTCAGGATAAAACCCAATCTTATAGATGCAAAAATGCTAGGTGAATATTTAAATCAGTTAAAAGGGGACAATGTCCTCTTAATGGAACTTACTTTAGAGATAATACTTATTTAACAAGAGTCACACAATTATTGCAACTGGGAAGATGGCAATAGTGCTTCAAAATTCATGAATCAATAAAGGGATTCCCAGGCTGACAGGTTACTCCTATAGAGATGCAGTTCTGCAAGAAGGCAAAGCATCACTTCTGTGCTGCTAAGGCTCCAAGTATGAAGCAGCCAGCAGTGTACAACAGGAGTTTGTTTTTCAACTGATGAGAAATGCAAAAAGGCAATAGACAGGATAGCAAAGTATATCACACTGGTACTGTGAAGAAATAAAGTAGAGGTGAAAATAGAGGAGCATATGAAAAAAAAACCAGAGCAAAGATGTGAGCTTTTGAAAGACTCAGAGAAAAATCATCCAATCGCAACAGTCTCAGATATTTTGGATACATTAAATATTGGGAAAACCTACAGTCAATGTTCTTTCATATCTGTTGCTCTGTATTTAATCAAACAATGTTTAGAATTAAAGAAAAGAAAAACCACCAAACTTTTGGATTGAACTTCTGTTTGCTTGATAGCTAAAATTTTGGGTGAAGTTTTTAACTTAGTTGCTTTTTTTTCTGTACTTACCACATGTATGACTTGATTGCAGCCTCCAAAGGGTAGAAAATTTGATGTGAATTAATTTTGAAGGAGACTAAGCCAGTTGCAGTGTCCTAGAAAAGTGTCTCCACATTTATTTATGTGGGTCTCGTCAGCCCAGCTTAGATCCAGCACATTCTCTGATTAACTGCGTGATCTAGTAAACAAGCTTTATCAGTTCCCAGTACATTTGGCAATTGCAGCAGACTGTTAAAGAGAGTGAGCCCTTCATTCAGAATAAATGTTTGTTTCATGTTTTGTTGTGATCTATAACTTATTACTGTATTATTTAATGGAATGCAAGCATTGGCAAGCCATATGTGGAAAGTGATTTTGTCTCCTGAGTTTTGAGGAAAGGATTGGTTCTTTGTTTTAGACGTGGTAAACTTAACTGCAAGTTCAAATCAACTGTACCTTGACTTGTGTGAGGCCTTTGACATGGTTCCTCACAACATCCTTGTCACTGTATTGGAGAGATATGGGGTTTATAGATAAACTGATGGATAGAATGTTGTCTGGATGGCTGCAGACAACAAATTGCTATCAATGACTCAACATCTAAATGGAGATCTGTAACGAACGATTCCCTCAGGGGTCCATATTGAGACTGGGACTATTCAATATTTTTATTAATGACACAGATAGTGGGATTGAGTGCACCTTCAGCAAGTCTGTGGATGACAACTAGTTGAATGGTGCAGTTAATATGCTTGAGAGACCAAATGCAACCAGAGGGACCTTGGCAGGCTTGAAAGGTGGGCCTGTGAAGTCTCATGAAGCTCAGCTATGCCAAGTGTAAGGTCCTGCAGCTGGGTTGTGGCAACCCTCAGTGTCAATACAGTCTGGGGGATATATGGATTGAGAACAGCTCTCAGAAGAAGGGCTTGGGAGTGTTGGTGGATGAAAAATGGGGTATGAGCCAGCAATTGGTGAGTCAGTTGAATCCTGGGCTGCATCAAAAGAAGAGTGGCCAGCTGGGTGAGGGAGGTGATTCTTTCCCTCTACTCTGCTCTCCTGAGACCCCACCTGGATTACTGTGTCTAGATCTTAGGCCCTCAACATAAGAGGGAATGGACCTACTGGGACAAGTCCAGAGGAGGTCCGCAAAGATGATCAGAGGGCTGGAACACCTCTCCTATGAAGGGAGGCTGAGAGACTTGGGGTTGTTCAGCCCAAAGAAGAGAAGGCTCTGGAGAGCCCTTATTGCAGCCTTCCAGTACCTAAAGGGGGCCAACAAAAAACTCTGGAGAGGGACTTGTTATGAGGACATATAGGGATAGAATAAAGGGTTATGACTTTAAACTGAAAGAGGGTAGATTTAAATCAGATATGAGGAAGAAATGCTTCTCTATGAGGGTGGTAAGGCACTGGAATAAGCTGCATCAAGAGCTTGTGCATATCCCATCCGTGGAAATGTTCAAGGCCAGGCTGGATGGGACTTTGAACAACATGGTCTAGTGGAAGCTGTCCCTGCCCAAGATAAGGGGTTTGCTCAAAATAATCTCTAAAGATCCCTTCCAACCCAAACCATTCTATGATTCTGTATATTTTAAAAATGATCACCATATATTCTCATTATACAAACATGTTTTAAGGCAGGCTATTTTTTTCTCATTTTGCCTTTCTTCACCTAGCAAAATATGTAGGATTCAGTCCTCAGTTTCTACTTCTACATTTTGCTTCTATTTTAGATTATTGTGCCTGCGACTCTTAAGACATCTGGAAAGACTTCATATTTCAATTATCAGTAAATTTAGCAATACTTCCTGTTGTCGAAGGCTAAGGTCTTCCTATTCCCTTTCATAAATTAACTGCATTCTGTATGCAAGGAGTCATTCACAACCCATAGCAGAAATTTGTCTTGAATGGAGAGGAAGACAGATATTTGATGCACCTGAGGTCTGATTAAAACCTGATAGTTTAGGGAACACAAGAAAAGCCCTATCCTCCTCCCATGGACAACTTTTGCTTGCAAAAAGTTACCAGAAAATATCTGATAAAGAAATTGGTTGCTTTACCTCTTAGCCAAAACAACAATAAAAAAACCAAGGAAAATGTTTATTTTTAGTAGTACACTGTCTCATTGTTTTTCTGTGGGCTCTTAACACCTACAGCATTCATTCTTCTTGCTTGGTATGCAGAAACTTATAAAAATCGTATTGCTAATACACAGACTTCAAGTATGAGAACAATCTCCTAGCTGCCTAAAAATTCTTATAGCATTTTCATAAACAGCAACAGTGAATTACTTTGAAGTCAATGGATTCAGAGAAAAGCTAGGAGTTGGTGCTGCAAATCTGTTTTATTTATTCCATGGAAACATAATAAAAAAATCCTAATCTTAATGTAGAGTAATGCACAACAGGGTGATGGAGAGGTGAAGTTCAAGTTCCTCAGCCTGTTTCAAACTAGCAGGTCACTTGAATAAATATTACTGAATTTTCTTGGACATTTTTCATGTTCCAGCATGGGCCTATTTTTGTTTGCACAACAATGGTCCTACTGCTGTGAATGTTATCTCAGCAGGTACACTAAACTAGAAAGAAAAAGAGTATTGCAAGGCAACATTGCAGTGATACATTGAGAGCAGTTGTGTTTGTTTTGTTGTTTGTTGTTTTGGTTTGGTTTTTTGTTGTTTTGGTTTGTTTTGGGTTTGTTGTTTGTTTGGTTTGGTTTTCTGTTTGTTTGTGGGGTTTTTTGTTTTGTTTTTGTTGTTTGTTTGTTTGTTTGTTTTTTAATTTGGGAAAAAAGATTCACCTGACCTACTATATGCATGAAACCTCTCTTTTCAGCATCCCATCTTTTTTTTTGTACGGCTTCTGCATGTGTCAAGAATGTTGAATTAATTGAAAATGTTCTATAGATAGAGTTGTTAAGTGAAAATAATAATACTAAATATAAACATAGAAAAATTTTTAAAGGGAATAGGGTGCTAGAGAGGGAATAATAACATTTAAACCACAAGAAAGTACATAATCGTTCACTGTAGCTGTGTTTCCCCTCAATTCTACAAATTTACAATTATTCACATTTCAGAGCAGAAAGAAATAGTGAATTTATTGCTAAGGACACATGATTTTCTTAAAGCAAGTACTCCATTTTAAGTTAATAGAACTGTTCTTTAAAAGTTAAAGAAGAATTTCTCAAAAAATGTGTGTGTTTGGGAAGGATCATACAAAAACAATATTGATACACTATACCAATGACTCTTATAGGATCATCAGTCTTAAAAAATATGCTACTGAGAAAACGAATGTTTTCTTCAAAACTGCTTTTTCTAGTCACTAATATTCCTTATAGTCTTCTCTTATTTTCTGTAAAAAATATTCTACTTGGCCAAATGTGTTTTTTTTTTCTTTTTTGAACATTAATGTTTAAGCTGTCAAATTAGATATGTTTGCTTATTTGTGATGGTAACTTGGAGGTGGAAAAAATGAAACCACTTTCACCTGATATGATCCACATACTTTTGAAATGGAATTTATCCTAATCAACTAGAAAATGTTAAAGTATTTTTTTTTCTTGAATTATAGAGAAATATTGTCTTTTTAAATGGGATGGTTTCTTTGCCTTGATTAACATGTTGTAGAAATGGAAATTTCTTTTTAGTGTGAGGAAGTTTCAAAAGAAACTTGGGTGAGTTAAACAGAAGGTTAACATTCATGTCTGTATAGAGTTTTCTGCCTTGGTGTTTTTCTTCCAGCAATAAAAATATTGTCTGTGAACAGAGATCACGAAGAGAAATAAAAGTATAAAGTTCATGGAGAAATTTAAAGTGATTTTGAATCATGACATAAGTACATGCTAGTTCTACAAAATCATTGAGTCCAAACCTAAATTATGTATCTAGTGTCAGAAATTATAATGAAATACATTCTTAACATGTACTTGGACAGAGCTTTCCTCAATTTCATTACAAGTTTTTTTCCACTCTCAACACAGTTATATATCCTTGGTGAATGTTGAGTCCTACAAATAAGTGCATATATGGGTTTTGTATAATAAATGCCTATGTCCAAATTCTCAAGTAAAATATGTGTATATCCAAAATGTATTAATTAAAATATTTTTCTTTAATGTTGAGAAAAATAATGACCTTTAAGCACCCAGGCTAATGACTGAATTCCAAAGAATTTTACTGTGGCTAAAAAACCTCCCAACTTTCATCTTTATTTATATACTTTCACAATCTTTATTGCTTAATCTCAAATGAACTTGATTGTGCTTCTTTCTATTATTTAATTTTGTAATATCACCCCCTACCAATGCAATTTTACACAGATTTAGTGTTTGCTTTTTGAAATAAGGAAAAAAAAAGCAACCAAAAAAAAAAAACTATCACACAGGTTCATTTTGGTTTTTAGTTTTTTCTGGAAACTTGCAATAAAAACTCAACAAATAAAAGGTGAGACTTTTAGTCTAAATATTTTTTTGCTTTTACAATAGAAAAGTTGGACAAGTTCAATTTTAACAATCATACTATTTAAATATAGCCTAGAGAAGAAGAAAATGTGACATCACTTAAAAGTGTAAAATTAAATGCTCAGATTGAATCTAGAGGAAAGAATTCATTTGATTGCAATGTCACTGCAGAAAATCTCTTTTTGCATGTAATGAATGAATGGAAAACAAATTTACTAATTGTACAACTCCAATTAATTTTCCTGCAAACATCTTTTCATATATACATCAGCTGTCTAAATAGTAGTTGAAGATGTTTGTTTCTGGCTTGTGTTGGTTTGGTTTTTTTTTTACAGCTGGTGGTTTCTGAGGAGCAGAGTGAGGCAAAAACATAATTGAGGAACTGAGAAAAAGACTGTTGCAGGCCTTGAGCCGGCAAGTGTTTATGTTTGCATTTAATTCTCTGCATGCGGGGAGCTCTGTTATACTCCGAATCCTGTTTAAGTGTAGAAAGCTAATCACAGATGTGTATACATGGAGAAACTAGACCTTGTTTTCTCACTGAGGTCAAATTCTTCATTTTTCTCTGCTAGCTCAGGTTTTATTAGTTTTGAAATATTTCAGATTAAGCTTTGCCTCAGGCATGTGGTAAGCAAGGTGATTTACCTTCCTTTATTTGTCATTGAAATGGTGAAGTGAAATAACATATGATCTAGAAGCTATCTTTCTTGGAAAATTATGCAGTCTGTAAACTGGTAGAAAGTAGCCACGATTTTCCAAGCAGCTGCAATATATATATATATGCATTTACTTTTTCTTGCCTCCATTCAGGAATTTAAATCTCTGAAAGGTCTTTATCCTATGCCTGTTTCCAAGGTCTGAAATGATGACTTTCAAGTACAACTATTTCCCTGGGGCAGCTCTAGTATCTCTGTTGACAGTGCCAGCTGTACTTTGCTCTGCTTTGCTCAGAACTTCTTTGGTCTTGAGAAACCTGTCTCTAACCTTCTCTTCTGACTCCAGGGTTTGTCCTTTTAAAACAGAAATGAAGTAACCTACATCCAGTGATCATTTCTCAGGCTCTGATTCCTTAGAGATAAAATCTGCTTGATAGAAAACAAGCTTCTCTTCTGTCTCCTAGAATCATGGAATCATAGAATGGTAGAGGTTGGAAGGGACTGCTGGAGATCATAAGTCCAACCTCCCTGCCAGAGCAGGATCACTTAGGTCATGCTTCACAGGAACATATCCAGGCAGGTTTTGAAAGTGTCTAGAGAAGGAGACTCTACAAGTTCTCTGGGCAGCCTGTTCCAGTGTCCTGTCACCCTCACAGTGAAGAAGTTTTTCCTCATGTTGAGGTGGAACTTCCTGTGTTTCACCTTGCTGCCATAACCTCTTGTCCTATCACAGGGCACCACTGAAAAGAGACTGGCCCCTTCTATTTGATGCCCACCCTTTAGATATTTGTAAGCACTAATAAGATCCCCTCTCAGTCTTCTCCAGACTAAACAGCCCCAGGTCTCCCAGCTTTTCCTCATAAGAGAGATGTTCCTGTCTGTTAATCATCCTCATAGCTCTCCATTGGACTCTCTCTAGTATTTCTCTGTCCCTCCTGAACTGGGGAGAACAGAACTGGACACAATACTCCAGATGAGGTCCCACTAGGGCAGAAGAGACGGGGAGGACCTGTTGGATACAGTCTTCTTTATGCACCCCAGGATACCACTGTCCTTCCTGGCCACAAGGGCACAGCTGTCCCATGTATAACATATTGTCCATCAGGACTCCAAGGTCCTTCTCCGTGGATCTGCTTTCCAGCAGGTTTACCCCTAACCTGTACCAGTACACAGTGGTGTTCCTCCCCAGCTGTAGGACTTTACACTTATCCTTGATGAACTTCGTTAGGTTCCCCTTTGCCCAGCTCTCCAGTCTGTCCAGATCTCTCTGAATGGCAGCACAGCCCTCTGGTGTATCAGCCACTCCTCACAGGTTTGTATCATTGGAAAACTTGCTGATGATACACTCTATCCCTTCATCCAGGTCACTGATGAAAATGAGTAAGACTGGGATGAGTACTGACCCCTGGGTAATACCACCAGTTACAAGTTGCCAACTGGACTCTGCATCACTGACCACAATCCTCTGAGCTCTATTGTTCAGCCAGTTCTCAACCCATCCCATTGTCCCCTTTTCTAACCCACACTTTCTGAGCTTACCCATGAGGATCTAAAACTTTTAAAAGTCTCCTGATACCTGATAAAAAGAGGCTTGATCTTCCTTTGCATTTATGCAGTCTGAGTTTTAATGCGATAACAAGACAGAGTGTCTGAAGTTTTTGTTTGGATCCAGATAGGGTAGACTCTGGTTAGGTGAAGTTCATGATCACATAGCTTCATCTTGGGAAGGTTTCTGGGTCCTCCAATATTGTCATTATTATTTAATAAAGACAATTTAATAAATTGTCATTATTATTTAATAAAGTTAATAAAGAAACTGAGGCGGCATTTCCTCCCTGTGAGATCTGGTGTAGAAAATGTCACTCGAAGACTACAGTTTTGATAGGAGGTGCTGGATTGTTTCCATGAATTTCCTGCACAACAGTCTTTGCTCTTATATCCTCCTGACATCTCAGACAAAGTACAGTTAAAGTGTCAGCAAGAGGCATTCTCTAATAATTTGAAAATAGCCTCTATTCACATTGGAGAATCTCCTTTGGCTTTTTCTGGCTTGAAATGCTTTATCTTATTTTGTTGAAAAAGCTGACTGTCCCTGAGGCTTGTTTAAGGGAAGCATACCTGCTAACATGCACTGACATAGACAGGCCATGTTGCACAGGACATGCAGAAGCTTCTAGATACAATTGTATGATCAATCCTTTTCACGCAAAAAGCACTGTGTCTCTGTGCTACTGCTTAGAAACTTATGGGGAAATGTTTTAGCAAATAAAGAAGGCTACATTTGCTCAGTGGTCATCAAAGTCCCGCAAACTGGAACTGATTAAAGGCTCTGTTGATATTGTAGTGTCAAAATGTAGGGGAATGAAGCAAAATTAACAACCTGGGGAAAAGTAACAAGCTGAGAAAGCTGTGAACACCTTGGTTTTCATCAGCCATGTCTGACACACTGATGGGTGGATGGATGGCAAAGGGGAAAACAGGCTTTGCACAGTATGTGCTTGACAGAAAGACAGCAAATGGTCTTCAGGAGGAACAGTGCAATTTCTGAACAATGCAAACAATATTGTGTGGTTAAGCTGAATTTGGAGGTGAATAGCTGCCTCCCAGCCATACTGCAGTTCCAAACAATAGTTTCATTTTGAAATTAATATTTCCCATAAATCTTTCCAATCTCTTATCTATATAAATATCAAATTAATTACTCATATTACATAAAATTAATTTCAGCATGGAATCAACCTTGCTAATTTTAGTTTCTTATGTTTAGGATTTTGACTCATAAATAACATTAAGTGATCAAATTATAATGTACTGAATATTTCATATGTCAGAGTATACTCTGAGTCTGTCCTGGTTGCATTTTAATAAAGAAATTATCGTAATTCATTAGCAGCATAGCCAAGAGGTTGTTAGCAGTCCTCTAGAACATTAAAAAGTCAGTTTGTGGGAGCATGGATATCAAACAAGTTTTCTTGTAAGAAAAGCTGGAAGGATAGTACTAAAGCTGGTCAGAATACTTCTTCTGGAAAATTATATTTTACCGAGAAGCCATGGTTATGTAGAATCACTTAGGAAGGAAGGGACCCCAGAAGATCACTCATGCACCCCCACTCCAAGCAGGACCGGCTCTGATGTCAGGTTGCTCAGGGCTTTGTCCATCTGGGTCTTGAAACCCTCCCAAAGATGAAGCCTGCCCACCCTCCTTGGGCAGCCTGTCCCTCTGCCTGCCCCCTGGCCTGCCTGGCCTCATGGGGGAAAGTTTCAGTCCTCAGAATGAACCCCTCTTGCTTCAGTTCATGCCTGATGTACCTTGTTAAGCTGCCACTTATAGCTGTGAAGGGCACAGCTGCCTCATCTCCCTCTCCTCCCTTTAGGCACTGAGTCTGTAAGGTATCCCTGAAGGCATCTCTCCCCCAGGCTGGACAAGTGCTACTGCTCCAGTTTCTGCTCCAGGACATCCTCCAGCCCTGAGCATTGTGGGAGTGAACTCACTCCAGGTTATCAGTGTCTTTCATGGATTGCGGGGCACCAAACTGGCCACAGTACCCAGATGTGGTCTAACAATGAGTGCTGGGCACAGAGGAGGACCCTGACCCCTGACTTGGCAGTGCTTCTGCTGTTGTAGTCCTGGATGCTACTAGTCATCTCTGCTGCGAGGGCGTGATGCTGGGTCCTGCTAAGTGTCAAAAGCCTGGCTGAAGTACAGGTAAATGGCATCTTCTGCTCTCTCTTTGTCCACAGATGTAGTCATTTTAGTGCATAAGGCAATCAGGTAGGTTATTCATAATTCATCCATGGTAAATCCATCCAGACTGTTCCCAGTTGTCTCCTTCATGTGTCCAATGTAGCTCTGTCAAGCCTGAAGAAGGCATGAGAACAGAGAAAGGAAATTCTAGTTTTAAGTGGATGGTTAAATCCTGACTTAGAGATGTAAGAAGTAGTTGAAAGCTTTGTTCTATTGATCTGAAATAAAAATTTCTACTGTGAATCATCAGCCCATGGTCTTGAACTAGCAACTTTTACAAAGTCACATGAAATGCTGAGGACATTTTTTTCTCTCCACAGTGCTGTTTTATGGAAAACTATACCCCGCAAAATACTGTTTTAATTGAAATGCATTTGTTTCACTAAGAAACAAAGATAATTCTGAAAACCTCAGAAGTTGCCCAGGAAAACAATTTCTGTCCCTGGTTCAGCTCTTGTGAATGCTAAATGGATCTGATACCATGACATCTGGTAGAGAAAAATGGGGCACAAGGCACCAGACACAGAATGTAACATTGACTTAAAAGGAGCCCATAACAACATCAATTATTGGAAACAGGTATTTCTCTGTATGTGTGCTTCAAACAGTTTCCTACTGAAGACATTACAGAATCTTTAACATCTGCTTGAGTTTGAGGGACACCATATTTCATGTAAGAGTTATATAGTTTTTCTGTCTCTTTAATCTGCATATTTCACCAGAGAGCTGAGAAGTAGAAAGGTATTTGACAAACCTATACTGCAGCTGCAGTAATGGGGAGGAAGGGAAAGAAATGTGAAAGGATAAGATCTTGTCAAATAGATATTTTAAAGAAAGTAGCCACTGAAAAGTGATTTCAACTTAAGAAACAAACACTCCTCCCCAGACCCCACAACCAACAGCTCTGCATAATATATCTGAAGAAATTATAAAGTGGCTTTGGCTGCATGGATTAAACAGGGAGATTTAAAAAAGAATAATTGGGTGGTGGTGGTTGACTCAGGAAAAAACCAATGCTTGTCAACATAAATTACCATCATGAAAGAAATACAAGGTTTATTGACATTTAAATTGTGTGGATCAGTGAATCTCTTTGAAGACCTACTGCATATTTCATGGGAAAGGGTCTATGCTCTTCATTTGTGGTGGGGTTTTTTTTTGGTTTTTTTGGGTATTTTTAAAATGAAAAATACTAAGGAAATAATGTTAAGGCTTTTATATGAAATATAATATGCACACCTGTGTAGATGTACACAAATGCTTCGGGTGCTTTAGTCATGGCTTGGACCGCAAGCTTTAGAAAATTTTGCAAACTGACAAAATTTTGGTTAATGATCATTCCTTAAATACATTACATCGACAGGATAATGAGGATATTCAGAAAAGTTGTTTAAAATAATTTTTTGGGATGACATTGGATTAAGGATTTAAAACCCTGTATAAAAATCTCACATTTGAATAGAACAAATAAAATTACCTGAAGCAACTGCACAGTCCTATTACTTTTTTGATATGTAAAATACTTCTGCAAATTTATTTTAGCTCATTATCTCTTCAATTTGTCATATTCATGCAAACACTTATTTATTAGTACATATTTAGTATTGTGAAACATTTTATGGAATGTTACAAGGTTTTAACATTTGACAGTCTTTTCAAATGCAAAACAAGTTAAAGGGCTATTCTGCCTAGAATGAAAACACTTAACAAATTATTAGTGGCCTAATTTCCTAATTGAGCTGCCATGAATCAGTTACTGTGCCCACTTGATCTGGTGCTGGTGGAAAAGGAGAAAATCACTCAGACCCACCCACACACAGACACACACCTTAATGAGAATAGTAGATGTTCTGTGAGATACAGTTTAAAATTCTGGTTGTCTACAAATGAAGTGGTAGAAGTGCAAATTACGTGATTTAAAACATCAAATGATTTATTAAGAAATTAACCTGTACATGAGGCCCAGTCTTTTATCTTTTCTACTCATTTTTGAAATGAAAACTCATGTTAGATGAAAACACAAGGGTTCTTATAGACTCTTAATAGGCTTGCGTCAATTTGGTATGTAACATAGACAGTCTACGCTAGCAAAGCAGTTAGCACAGATCATTTCACCTATCTCCTGTGGAAAAAAACCCAACAAACCCAAACAACAACACCAACACAAAAACAAAACAAAACAAAACAAAAAAACCCTGCACCTTTTTTGCATATTTTTGAAATACAGATTTTGCCTTTAGAACTGATGTAGTGTGTTTCTTAGGAAACAGCATAGTTAGTGCTGATCATTACTGGCAAGGAATGGAACTGGTCCTGCCACACAGCCAGGACATTGCTTGGCCCTGATTTTCCTTGTGTATGCAAGCTGACAAAAAGATCCTCCTATCCCATGGGATGCTTGAGGCTTGGTAAGTGAGCACAACTAAATAACTAAAATTTGCTATGCAACTCTATATACTATGTAGAAATAATCATTCATACCTCCTAATCTTTTCTTCCCTTACTCTTCCTGAATGAGTATTTCTTTTTCTTCAGAGTTCCATTGTTTTAAGCTCACATATGAGGCTTCAAGAAATAGCTTTGCATTTTACACAAAATTGCTTCCGGCTTCTTGTAACAAAAACACAGTTCCTACTGGATAATGAATTTTAACTGGACTTACACTAAACTCTGAGAAAAAAAAAGAAATAATAGTAAATAGCTTGAAAAATAATGTCATCACACAAAGTCTTGACCTTCATTATAAGTTTTCCTAACAAGTGTTATAATAGAAAAAAGGAGCCTGAGTATTCTGTTTTATTTCAATCAAACAGCAGCTGACAAATTATTGTAATGGAATCAAGCTGGTATCAATCACTAAAGGTGCTCATTTCCCTTCTTATCTTTTCAAACTCATGCCTTAAATCCTATATACCAGAGGAAATATTCATATATTCTCTATATAATTAGAAAATTTCAGACCTCATTTGGTTGTATAAAGCATAGTAATTAGCTTAGTAAAGGATATTTTTCTTCTGTTTTGGTTGTTTTCTTTATGTGCTGCCTGAGCTTTACTGAAACAACCCAATATGCTTTGCAAAATTACAGACTGTTTGATTTCACAATATGCCCACTTAGAAATGGGGAAAAAAAAAGACATCCACATTTATGTACAAAGGAAAGAATCACTCTGAAGCTTTGAAGAATTCCTAGAAGTTTTTATTAATATTTTGGAATTTATTCTGTACTATACTATTCTTGTTGGGACAGGAACGGTGAGAATACATGGAGTGTGCACCTCTGTATGTTTATCAACCTGCTAAAACTGAAAATCTTTTTGCACATGATTACATGGTCATTTCCTTGGAAGCCCTTGGAAGTCATACAAACAAGCTGACAGAACCTTCTGTAGCCAGCCTTCATCATGTTGTAGAAAAGAGAGTTCAGTACCATTGAGAAGTGATGCTTTCACAACAAAACAGATAACCTTAGAGAGAGTTGATGGCACTAAATAATATCCAGGGAATGCTTGGCATTGGAAAGATGAGGGATTTTTTCTTTTTCTTTGGAGATGACATATTACCTTTCAGAGTCATAGTATTTGTGTTGTAGTAGATGTACGCAGTGCTGAAGGATCTCCGTTTTTCTTTAGCACTTCATAGTTATATTTGCATTTATGTTATAGCTAAAACCAGGCATTTTTTAACAGTGCGGATACCTGTTTCTGAACTTTATTGCTGGTAAGCTAATGGCAGAAACACTAGAAATTTAGAAATATTGTCTTAAAAAGAAACAGGAATATGTAACGCCTAATGTATGTCTGGTGTCTGACTCATAAACCAATGTTTTCAGTATCTGTCTTAACCAGCTCCTTCGTTTCTAGATAAATGATTCCATTAGTGACAGATAGTAAAACAGAGCATTTAGCATTCAGATATTGAGACTGAGATTTCTCTGGCTAACTGAGAAAAATGTCAACAAGGGAGAAAAAAAGCCAGTGGCTGTTTCTATAAATGAAAAATATAATACTACCTGTTAATCATAGAATGTCTAAGCTGGAAGGAACCTTAGAGATCAATCCAATCTCCCTGCCATGGGCAGGGATGCCTTTCAACTAGACTAGGTTGCTTAAGGCCTCATCCAACCTGGCCTTGAACACCTTCAGGAAGGGGCATCCACAACCCCTCTGGGCAATCTATTCCAGAGTCTCACCACCCTCGTACTGAAGAACTTTTTCCTAAGATCCTTTCTAAACCTATTTGCCCTCTGTTTAAAACCATTTCCCCTTGTCCTATTGCTGGATACTCTTGTGAAGTGTCCAGCCTTCCTGTAGGATCCCTTCAGGTATTGGAAGACAGTTATAAGGTCCCACAGAGTCTTCTCTTCTCCAGGCTGAACAATCCCATCTCCCTCAGCCTATCTTCATAGCAGAGGTGCTCCAGCCCCTGGATCATCTTTGTGGCTCTCCTCTGGACTTGTTCCAACAAATCTATGACCCGGTTATGGTGGGACACCAGAACTGGACACTGTTCGAGGTGGGGTCTCACAAGAGCAGAGTAAAGGGGGAGAATCACCTCTCTTGACCTGATGGCCGCACTCCTCATCCTAGGATACAGTTGGTGATGTGCTCTGCTCTGCTTTTGTGATGCCCTTTAAATGGAGCTACTAGAAGCAAACAGAGGCTGCTGAAACAATTTGTGAAGCTTGCTTCTGCTTGTCATATTTTCAAGGAGCAGACTGGCAGTAGTGAAGGAGATTGATATGGGCTAGAGATACTGGGCTTGGCAGCAATGCTTACTGCTGTGCTTCATTTTTCACTTAGTTTAAGGGAGCCACAGAAGAGAGGAACTAGCAAAGTGGTAAAGCTGCTGCTTGGAAATCGACTGATGGCAGCTCATTCTTAAATTGTCCCTAGGAGAGAAGGCCACCAGATACAAGCTGCAAGCAGAATAAATTATCTGTGTAAATCACAAGTGACATGTGTGTAGCAGGTTAGTTGAACCTGCATTACAGGAAGTTTGAGTAGTCCAAAATCAAGAGGCGGTCAACCAATATCAGAGATTAAACAGCACCAAGACGACAATAAATGTGGTTTTCCTTCCTACCTGCCATGTAATTTGTTTCAGTACAGTGTGTGCAACTGGTTCATACTTGCTGATGAGGCTAAACAAGGATGTAAACCAGCTGAAAAGCAACCCAGGGAAAAAAAAAAATGTAGTGGGCAATTGTGCAGCTGATCAGGCACTAATGTAGGCAGAGAGGAGGGACAGGAATGTGTGGTTTCTGGCAGCAGCATAGATTTTGAAAGTAAAACTGCATCTTCAGTAAAAAGAGTAAATGTAAGTAAAAACATTAGCAAGGTTATTACTCAGAACAAGCAAAGAAAGAGCACATCCTTTAAACTTTTAACACCTCTAGGATGATTCTGTTCCATAGCGTTATTACGATGCTTTGTACTTTGACTAAAGGTGAGCAAATGCCTGGCTGCATACAGCCTGTCCTTACATTGCTTAGGGCTTTTGTACATCATTAGGCCAGTGTCCTGAGTTTAGTCTGCATGTTCTGGTTTTAAAATGCATCATAATATGCTGTATCTGCAGTTGTAATATATCCATGCATAATGAGTTATAGCTGAGGTCAGAAACTATGCTGAATAGTAGGTTTTCAAACCACAGTATTTCTTCCTATGCTAAAATTCGGAATGAAATGTATAACAATCCATAAAATAACTGGTACAGTTCATAACATGCTTGCATTCCTTCATTATTAATAGTTTCATATCCATCTGTCAGCGTGCTATGGCTAAACTATTAGCCAAGTTTTTGCAGCTGCTGCTTTACAACCCTGTAGAATGTAGTTATCTCCAGCTCCTGTTTTTTGTCTACTAGTAAAATGGAAATTTTACAGAGAACTTACTAAATGGTCCAAGACTGTGAGTTCAGTTCTAGGTGAAAGTCTATGATCTTGATTTAACTTTGCTACTGTTCCTGTTCTTTTTTTTTTTTTTAACTCCATTCGTCACAGCAGTTGTTTCAAGTAGTAGTGGTTTGTTTAATCTCATTAGAAGTTCTGCACATAATTGTAGTCCTGTATTTTTGTCGTTCTATATTTAAGACCATTTTGTGCAAATTACAGATGCTGACTTAATCTGAAGATAAAGCCCCTAGAGAGATCTGCATGCAGATGAATGGGTCTATGGGTAGTATGTGTGTGGGTTTTTTTCTGTTTTGACTCTCCATTACAACGTGGATCAAGATGAACATTGTTTGCAGCAAAGATAGCTATCAATTCAGAAAGTAGTATGTGTCTAGACTGCCAAACCGCTTTGTGCATGATACTGAACAGTTACTGGAGAATAACAGTCAAGATTATTGCTAAATCAAAATAGTTTCATACTAGTTGCTTGGAGACACAAAGTTTCTGGAAGTATTTTTGTGGTCCAGTACCTCTGTGTGTTGTGTGCTTTTTAAAATTCCAGTGTTGTCCAATTCTGAAGGCTACAATTTGTATGTCATGACAGATACCTGCTATGCTCGCATTCTTGGTACAAGATAAAAAGTGCTGCCATAAATCCAACTTTCTAAATGATAAAATAGTATTTGTGTATATTTACAAGTTTCCTTCTCCTAGAATAACATTATTTATGCTGATAGGATATAATGAAATATTTGTCATTTTATAAAATCTGATGCTAGGGAATAAGTTGTGTTTTGCTTACTGGGCTGTCCCACCTGCATTCACCTTTGACAGGACCACTTATATATCAAGCCTCTCCAGTTTAATACAGTGGCTATTGGAATACATTCAGACAAGTTATGTTTTCATTCATTTCCAAGGCCTTAAACTTGTTATTTTCAAGCCAAGAGCAAATTGTTACCAGAAATTATAGAGTGGTAGTAGACCGATCTGTTACTAGGCTTGTATTTCAGATGCTTTAATGTCTTGGTTTTTTTGGTTGTGTGGTTTTTTGTTTGTGGGGTTTTGTTTGGTTTCTTTTTTTTTTCTGATGCTGGAGTGTTCTTCAGTGGCGTAAGTTTGAAAGAGTATCTGTCTTCTATTTTGTTATTTTAATATTAATTTTTAGTTCAGGTACTCTATTTGCCCTGAGGTTGCTATTTTTAATATTGTTTGGAGCTGGCTTTGCTGTTCCTTTTGAAGAAATGATTTATGATCAATAGTAGTAGCGATGTGTTTCTCCTCTGAAGGACAAACAACTGGTGCAGAAGCCTGTATTGTTTATTCTTGGTCACTGAAATTGAGTCCTTTGTCTGGATGCTATAGGCAAGGTTTGCATACTGGTGAACATGTCATGAATTATTGGTACAATGATCTACCAGCTGCTTTTTTTTCCTATAGAGATTCCCAAATGTAAGGAGATACTGAACAGAGGAGATCTGCGAATAGCCAGGAAGTGAGAGCTTTTATAGCAATGCCATTCACAGACCTTAATTTGTTGTTACTAGAGTACAGTATACTACTGGATCTCTAAATTTCACCAACTTGATTGGAATTAACATTGCAGCTGGAATGCTGGGTGCTGCTTAAAAATGTGAACCTGGCCCTTAGATGGTCGTAGAGCCTTCTGGAGTTTTGAGCAGAAAACAAAAGAATTTGTAGCCACTCCTGAAGCATATGCATGCCACGCAGACACTGTAATTGATTCTATTAAGTATAACCTTACTATTTATGCAAGTTTGGGTTCTTGTAGCTCTGATATCCCTCAGATACTGAGAATGTCCAAAGAAATGGTACGTTATTGAGAACAATCAGTCATGTTACCCCAGTTCATCTGAAGGATAGACAGTGTTGACTTACTTGGTGTGGCAAACTGCCTAGTACTTCAATACCTGACACTTAAGATTCTGTTGTTTAAGAAATCATATAAGTCACTGGCATTTTTTAGGCAAAATATGATTTCGATTCAGAGATTCAGTCCATAAATTTTACTGTGTGTGAAGAGGATTTTACTATGTATGAAGAGGATTTTACTATGTGTCAAGGAAAACAAAATTTTCAGTAGTATCAGTCAAAGGTGTCTGGTTAATGATGTTCTGGTATCAGTGATAAAAGTCATATAGGTTGTATCCCTGAGCTCTACAGATAAGCACAAACTCGATTACTGTCATGTGCTTCTGTCAGAAACTATAGATAGAATTACAATATTACGTTTTTATCAATGCCAAAGTTTTTCAGTAATCCATGTACTGACACAGTCTACAACCTCAGAGGATTTTAGTTGCTACAGCTTTTTTTTCTCAGCCTCAGTACATCTGCTTCCTAGTTCAGAGTTGTAAGGGATGAGGTAAGGATAAAGTGAGGAAAGATTGATAGGGAGTGGTGTAAAAGTTTTTTATTAGCTCAACTGATACAGTCAGGGAAAAGGAGGACTCTTCTCTAGAAACCTGAGGAGGGCTTTGGGAAAACCTGCCTGTCAGTTGGTCTAGTGAAGGAGAATATTTCTGCCCGTAAACTTTCCCTCATCTAGTTTAGATTCTGTAGAGTTACTGATGAGCAGAGACATCAATCTTTCCTAGGTTTTCTGTGTCATTTAATCTGAAAATTCCTTCTATGTTTAATTTGCAGTTTCGTAATATACTATATAAATATAAAGACACTAAATATATATAATATAAAGACACCAAATGCTTGTGGTCATTTGCATGCCTTTTTATGTGAGGGATCTAGTAAAGTACACAGTACTTAGATGCTTAATCATTAATTAATTTTGGGAGGGATCCACTCTCCTAGTGTAGACATGTGGAATTTCTAACAGAAGAATAAAGACAGCAGAACTTTTTGCTAAACAGAAATATTTCTAAGATATTTTGTAAAGCAGGCAGCTTATAGGTTGTTTGTTTTGATGGTACTGAAATGAAAGCAGAAAGCTGACACTCCTCCCCCTTCCTGCACCAAATTTCAAAGCAGTCTGAAGTGAAAAGTGACACTAGTCAAACCTCTCTTGAGTTTTTGCACCATCACCATGGTTGATATGTATCCCCGGTGTTTCATCTATTGTGTGTAGCAGGTGAGAACATCTGCCTTACTCCTAAAGGTTTTCTTTTTCCTTTGCTTCAGTACATACCTGAGCAAGAGATCTCCAAATGAAGTTCTGTTTTGCAGGTGATGATGTTTTGTTTCCCTCTCTTAGCCCCTCTAAATAGGTGATAAGCATCCAATTTAAAGGCGCCTTAAAAGCTACCATCTTGTTATACCAGTCACAAAATAAAATCTAATTTCCATATAGGGAGTGAGTTTTTCTTGGAAATGGTGAAAAAAGTGCCAGCATCGATTAAAGTTACACCCCTTTGTGTTAATTTCTTGCTAGTTGTATTTTTTACACTCCCCTCTTGTATAATCTTCATTTTATCTGTTCAAGGCTGAAGCTGTTATCCACATTCTTTGCAACAGCAGTTAATTTTCAGTGCCTATTTAGACATTGTTAAATTTATTGGGTTTCATATGCTTCCTGAAACAAGCAGAATGTGTTGCCTTGGTCAGTTGGGATGAAAATGTGTGTGGCTGACAAATTCAGACTCTACTCATCAGATTTAGACTCACTAATATTTTGTATTTGTGATTGAGGGTGAAATTTAACTGGTAATTTTTCAACAATGCTGTTGGCTTTTATATATATATATATATATATGTTTTTATATACACCTTACGTTACCTTTTTTGTTCATAAAGAAGCATTTGCGCAGCTGAATAGTCAATTGGAGGGGGGAACTGATCCAGCTGAAAAGTGGTCTTTCAGGTTTTTTTCCTGGATAACTTTTCACCTGAACACATTATCCTTGCTTCCTGACCTGTTCCCATGTACTCCCCTATAGTCCTTGCATCCTTTTGTAAAGAACACCTATGCTGCTACACTGGTCTTTATATTTAAACTTAATTATCCTTATTGCATCTTGTGCTTTCTTGAATTGCATCTCCCTTCCCTTTCTTCCTTTTTTTACTTTGCAGTTATTACTCCAGTCTTTTGTGGCCTTCTTGAAGGCTAATCCTGTCCTGTCATAGTTAATTCCTTCTGTTTATGGTGCTGATTGATGCACAAGTACTTTGCTGGAATGGTGCAGGGGACTTCAGTGCTGCTACTGAACATCATTTATCTCTTTCTCTTGCTAGAATGTGCTAATTGCACAACAAATGCATTTAGATGTGGTTTTCAGCTGTATGGGTTAAGACTAAACTTAAATGTAATAATTCTTCTTAGGTTTATCTTCTGTGTTAATATAACGAAATATAGAGGTGGCAACTTATTTACAAACAAATAGTTTTATTCAGGGTCTCTGTGCTGAAACTACAGATGCTGATTTTTGAGTCACCAGTACTTGAAGATAGAATTAATTCCCTGTGCTATCTTTTCTTCATAATTTTAGACATTGAAATATTAGCATTTACATAAAAATACTAACTATAGAAACATTTTCAAGAACTGCCAGCAGATTTTATATTCTTGTGGGTTTTTTGATTGCTCACTTTGTGTAAATTGCATAAATGCTCTGGCAATGTTTGGGGGACATGGAGATGATATATAAGGGAGTTTGACTAGCTTTTAAAAGGGGAATCACAGGCATTTTCTACTTACCAAATAGCAAGTATATAGATATTCTGAGGTGTATTCTGTTATTTATTTTGTATTCTATTAGCCCATTGCCATTAATTTTGTATTCCATCGATTGCTTTTCAGCATATGTTTATGGTCTTTTGATAGGAGGATGTACTTTGTAGTAGCTAGACTTTGAAGTAGAAGTTGTTTCAATTACATTCTTAGCTATGTTGTCTGGTATCTCCCCTGGTCCAAGTTTAACATTCATGAGAAAAAGAAGCATTAATGAAAAGACTGGCGGATGAAGGATTCTAGTCATGGCAAGTATTGTAAGTAGAATATTCTTATTCTAACTTCTAACATAGTATGCTATAGCAATTTTGGGTGTTCTGTTTCAGACAAAGGTGTTTGCTGTGTGTTTTGTTCAGTGCCTGATGAAATTTGCTTTTAACTGTGACTGCCATTTGGCTCTTGCTTATGGAAAAATGATATTATTTCTCCATGTAAATCAATTATGTTGATTTAGATCCTTGCAATAAGCATCTAATCATTGCTTACTGGAGAAACAATGAATATAGGTGGAGCAGTGCAGAAGCTTACTGTTCTGTTTTTACAAGTTAAATTCTTTCCCTTGTTAAGATTTTGCATAGTTTGTTTAGCTTAAGAACTTAAGTATTCACTGTGAGATTAAATATAGCAAAGCCTTAATTACCCACTGTAGTTATGCAGAATGCTTTGTTAGCTGAAACATGCTCTGATATTTGTTATTTAGTAGTAATTTCTTCATTATATGAACTTCTGCTGGTTCCATTGATAGAAGTGGGAATTGGCTGTACTCTAATTTCTCCTACCAGTGGGTGAAGCCTCTGAGCACCATCCATAAGGTGCTGCCTTTTCATCACCCAAAGGGGAAGGCACTTGGCTTTGCAAAGACCACCTTGGGTGCTGGCCTCTTGCTTGGCAGGAATGGGAAGAGCAGATGCTCAGGTGAGAGCATCCTTTTCTTCCCAAATATAAAGTGCGCGCTGTCCTTCTCCATTCTTTCAAGTCTTTGTGGCTGGAAACTGACTGTGATGCTCAGTTCAGAAGTAAAAGAGAAAGGTAGTGGCTTGGAAATCAAAATTGAGACACGTTGGCAGAATCGTGAAAAGACTGGCCCAGGAATACCGAAGCTCTGCAGGCCAGGGAGGATGTATACTGCCAAAGCATCTTTTGAAATAGGACCTAGAATTGTTTTTGTGTCAGGCTACCTTGGTGGAACTACCAGGAGCCTGGAAATGGAAGAGCAAGAAATGCTTTAGGCAAGCACTGTGCAGTTTGTGGGGTGGGTGAATGGGAACTGGTGTAGCATTGGCAATTCTTTTAGTTACATCACAGTTTATCTTTGTAAGGTGAATTCAGTTGAGACAGTTGGAAAACATTCTGAGTTATTAACCTCTATTGCAGAATAAGACCTGAGAACAGAAGTATGATAAAGAAAGAGGTTTTACGTGACCTATATGTAATTCCCAGCTGTGAACCTTCTGGCAATGAGCATGAAATCCCAAACACAGCTGACAGGGAAAAGGGCTGTCAGCTCAGACGGAGCACTTGAGTATTCATGGCATGGTGCTTTTACAGACAGACACTGGAGTACATCAGAATAATTTGGTTTTGAGATGTCTGCAGGAACCTCCTCCTCACTGTGTGTGCTTTCAGATCCAGTAGCAATCAGTGCTGAAGGAGAACCAGGTGGGCACCATACTGTACTAGTTTTCCTCCAGATTAGCAAGTCGCAATCCACACCCCCCACATCCCTCTCCTTATACTTCTCTGCCAATTTTCCTGCTGTAGATTGGTCATATGTTTGCCTTTATGTACCTTGTGACCCCTTCAGAATATTTGTGGTATTTTAAACCCTGCATTGTGTGCATGACACAGTGTTTAGTTTGGAAACAAAGTTTAATTTAATCACACATGCTGATTGTGGTGTTTATTTTGGATCCAATAAGTAAGAGGCAACCTTTTCTTATTTTATTAGTCTGGATGAATTCTCCCTGTTACTTGATAACCATGTATAAGTTTGAACTAAAAAAATTGATATTCAAAGGAATGCTGAAGCGTAGATGCTACTTGAATACAGCCTCTCATCCACTCAGGGCTTGAATTCTGTTGGACACCTAGACTCCTTGGGAGTTTGTAGTTCACTGTGGTGATAGTGATAGAGTGGCTATTTTGTTTTTAAAGGATTGTGTATCATTCCTCTTTATGTGCCCATGGAGTTGGAGAGGGAGCTGTTTTGGAAAGAGCAACATTCACATTAGAGGAGAGGCTTTTTCTGTTTGTTTCTTCCATCTATTACAAATGAAGGGAGCTGTGTATGCGGAGGGAGGTTATAGCTCTGTGGCCCTGGCCTTGCTTAGCCTGCTTCCCACAGGTCTGCATTTACAGCAGAATAACCAAGTACTAGAAACCGGTTTGTGAGGAGTAACAAATCACTCCTAACACCCTAGCAAAACTGCTCCCATGGTCTGCAATTAATAATGCATGGGGTGGTAATTCTACCCCAAATCTTATCTTTCTCAGAGTGCTGAGGGGCCTGGGGAGGAAAAGGGGGCGAGTTTCCACGAGCCCTCTTTAGTAGAATGTGATGGAAAAGGATATAATGGAAAGCTGAAAGAAATCCACCAGCCGACTTTAATGCCGTATTGACTGCTGAAGTGAAGCAATTTCAATGCAAAGTTCTCTATGTCATGAAATAGCAGACAGTGTAGGAGATGGTTAAAGTTGTGTGCTATGTGAATAACTCCAAGCTGTATTTTTCCTGTAATATTCTTCCTCTTTAAGAAGCTTTCCTTCAAGAGAACTGTTGAAACTCTCCCCTAATAAAGCAGCGCATTTAAAAGTCAAGATCTGATAATTCTGGGATTTTTGAGGTTCCATGTGTTTTCTATTCCAAACCCCTCTGTAGCAAAATGCGGTGTTATTTCCATGACAGTTATCTGGTGGCTTTTGGCAAATGCTGTTTTTCTTGTGTTTGCTGTTAAGTTTTTTTTCATATCTGATTTCCTTGGTCTTGTGAAAGAAAACAGGATGTTATGATAAGAGCATAATCAAGATGAGAGGAAAACCAGGCTAATTCTTTGTTGTGGTTGGGTTTTTTTGTTTGTTTTAATTAAAAATCTGAAGGTCTGCTTTAGATCACTATATTAACCTGAATTCCATACCTCAAAGGTGACTCTCTAGTCTTCTGAGCCTAGCATAGGTGTTAATCTGCATGGAGGACATCACTTGAAGGTATGGTATCAAATCTGGCATGAAATAGAGGA
This sequence comes from Actenoides lindsayi, assembly GCA_025331215.1. Lineage (NCBI taxonomy): Eukaryota > Metazoa > Chordata > Aves > Coraciiformes > Alcedinidae > Actenoides > Actenoides lindsayi. The sequence goes on along the minus strand of WTSP01024956.1, from coordinate 25,994 downwards.
GTTATTTCTGTATGATGTTTTTGGCACAATCTTCCATTTGTTGTCTGTAAAATTTCTGCACTTGAGTGCAGACACAGTAGATGGCACTTGAGTTATTAATTTTATGCTGTAGGAAAGAAAACCAAACTCAGTTATGGAGTTAGCTGTTTGTAGCAATAGGCACATTTTATTGAAAGAGCATCTTCAAAGCTTTTATTTTCAGTTAAATAGGATTTATCCATGTTTTACTTTCTTCTAGGACTTTCTCAGAAGAAGCAGGCTGTCTCCAAGTCCTTGAATTTGTTGAATTTTTAAAAAGACAAATGGGGAGGGCTTAATAATCCTGAATCATAAATGCATAGTGCCAGATTCCCTTTAAACATTGCCAGTGTTTGGCTTTGTAATCTGTTGTTTACGACATATTCTTTAATATAGTTTCTTCATATTTTTTTTCCTAGTCTTACTCCATCAGACCATTTGTGATGTGACATCTGATTGCAGGCGAAGGATAAAAATCTGCTAACAAAGTGGATTGCTAATAAAAACATATTATCAGAACAGTTTGAATACTATGTTCCTTACTGTGGCTAAGTCTGACAACCAAGGCTAAGAGTATGCCAGTAGTTTTGCTAATCAAAATGTCAACATATGATTTAGGGTATTCCAAAGTGGTTACCTTATGCTATGTTCCATGCTGTACCCTTCGACAGGGTACATTTGTACCCAGGGTCATTTTTTTATTCTCAGCATTTTCACTACTAGCATAGAAGGATTGACAGTCCTGAAAGCTGAATTAATTCTTTGGCCTTTCTGCTGATGCTCTTAGTATGCTTACTTTCATGAGGATGCTATTGGACTTGAACTCGGGAACTAGCTTCATTTATGTTCTTCCTGTGTTTTTTCAGCACTCTGCCAATTCCAGGCCTGAGTTCATAGCAATGTTTGAAGGTCTAAAAGGGATGTTTATTTACTAGAGGACTGACTTCTAACTGTATATTTCATTTTGTTTAACCAATGTTTGTAAAGTAGGTGGAGATATTTATGTATGCCTTACTTTTGTTTATGTGATTGTTACTACATTTGGAAAAAAATAATGAATGTTAAACAGGTGTTACCTGGCACTGGATTTGACCAGTGTGACTTTGCAGGGAGCTTACCCTCTGGTTTATTTTGCTGTGAGTATTTGCCAGGGAGTTTCATCTCTCAGTAGAACTCTTTTTGACAGGTTATACAGATGTGTGCTGGATGGAAATGTAAAAACTAAGTGAAAAGTGTAGGGAACTTTGAGGGTGTAAATGATTATAACTGTCTAGTAGCATGGTCTCTTCATCTCACGAGTAGGACAAGTCCTCTAATGTTGTAGTGGCATCTGTCCATAATTCAGGTTGCTCCATTCAGGTTAGAGAGTAATTAAATCCTTTCAGCAGCTAGTCAGTGTTTTGAATGTTCTTTCCTTCCAAAAAGCCAGCTTTTTCCTCTTTGATTGAGACTCCCCAGCAGGAGGTACTTTTTTGCTTTGCCAGTTGGAGAAAGTCCACATCCACTTACAAAGACTATACTGGAATTCACAGGCATTTCATTTTAATTCTAGGCAACCATCCCTTTGCTGCTGCCTGTGGAAGAAGTGAGCTAATATGGAAATTTGAAAGTGGAGTACTTAGCGAAGCCCTGGGGTTTACAGTTGGAGTAATTATGGAGAGGAATTGCACACCCTGTACTTGATTTTTGTTTTAATTAGTCTTCCTTTGATCTAGTCTCTCAATTTAAATGTTAAGACTTGAATCAATAACCTGCCGCAGTATATTGCTTAACTCTTCTCCTTCTCAGCCTGTAGAGGAGATGTAGGGTATTGTTTATGCTTTCTGTTTTGTATTTTGTTGGGGAAGGTTTTGGCTGTCAATCTTTTCTATTTTCTGCTGGGATTCTTTCCATCTCTCCCATCCTCTCCCTTCATTCTTCCCTCTCTCCTCCCAATCTACTTTCTTTATCCTCGAACATCTTCACCAACTTTCCATTTGCTTTAGGACGTAGCTGAGAATTGTTGTAACTTCTAGAAATCTGCATCGGGCGTCTGTGCAGATTGTCTTCTTCACTATGAACTAGGAGTCCCACTCTGTCCGCATGACTTTGCATTTATTGGAAGAGCTGTATTTGTTGCTCTTGCCAGTTGGAATAGGCTTCCAGCACTTCTTTGCCTTGCTGGGTGAACCAGCTAATTTTAGCTCTTATTTGAAAAATCCTTTTTTTTAATTTCTACCTTGGCATCTGAATTCCCCTTTCCTATGTTAATATACTGTATGTCTTAGTTTATTACTATGGTGCTTTTGTGATACAGCACGAGGGTGCTTTCACATATGCTGTATCCTGCAGCTTGGATGTTGAAGCGTCCCGGAGTCTACTCTGATTGTATTAATCATGAATATTCTTTGTTTTTCTAGCAGGCTTTGGTGAGTATAGTCTATGGTTGTTGCACAAGACCTCTTTGATGGAAAGAAAGCTTTAGAAAGAGAATGGCAATTTATGTCAGAGGCATCAAGCCAACCATGATTTCTTGAAGAAAAGTAATGGAAATGTTAATATCAACATCAAACAAATAAGGCTTTAGTTTTTGAAGTCTTATCCAAAAAAATTTCTGCCAAAAAGCTGCTGGGCAAATATGGTAAATGGCATAGGAACCTGGTCTATCTGCTTTGGAAAAATAAAATTTTATATTGACATTACCAAGATTTGAACTTTGCTTCTAGGAGTTGGGTATTTTAGAATTAATCTAAGCTGTGTTGCTATTAAACTTCTGTTACCTCTGAATGGACATGTGCACTTTTATATTTTATAAATAAGCAGAAAAATGTTTGGGGCTTCTGATACAGTTCAGTGCACAAAAATGCTTATGGATACATACTGTAGTTGTGATTTCTTTCTGGCAACCAGTCAATCTTTTTTTTTTTTTCCCCTGCAAGTGAGGGAGACTGCTATGGATTTTTCTATGACAATTTGCCTAATCAATAATGCAGATACCGATTTTTAGTTAAAATTAGTTTTGTGGCTTTTTTTTAAAGCAGTTTGGTTATCTAGTTGTATCTGTTGTATTTTTAATTAGAAAAATGGGAAGGGCTTGTCTAGGAATTGTTGCCAAATGTAGTGGAAGCTAACTTTCATAACTGGTGTTTACTCTCTGGTGTTATACATGTCAGCTTTGATAATTACAGTGAAAAACATAATCAGTTCTAGCCTTGTGTGATTTTGTGGTACAGCAGGAAATATATGTTGAAATATATTAGGTATATGTTTCTCCTTCAAACAATGAAACTTCAAGTTTTATAGCTCCTAAGCAAACAGACAAAACCTAATGTAGATGTTCCTGAGAAGCAGCTGGGGAGAACCAAGTATCCAATATGTTAAAAATATGATCACGCACTTTAAATAGTATAACCTTTTTATGCTCCTTGTCTTTGATTAAGGTTGGTTTGGCATTGTTTGTTTTGTTTTGAGGGGTTTTTTTGAGAGATTTTTTTTTTTTTTTCCTTGTATTTGGGACAGAGTTTTCAGTGGTGGAACTGGTCTTTCTGGAGATTTTGAAGAGCAGCAATGAAATAGGTGATAATTACTAAGAATACTGGCATGGCATTTTTACATTTCATGCCCGATTGTATTTTTCACAAAGGCCACATCAGATTTTCCATTAAACTATTATTTGTCATGTCTACTAAACAGAATATATGCATTTATTTCAGCAGTCCTGATGATGACTTAACTGCTTAAGCTGGGATTTTTCATTCTTATCGAAGCTATTGTTATGGTAGTGGCTCCCAACACTTGACACTGAGGTAAAATTTTTTTATGTGGTTCCAAATCAAATAGAATCATATATGAAAAGTTCTAGGATAAATGTAAAATTGCATCGTTCCACATCTAGCATGTGGAAATGACTGTTGGTATATCACAGAATATATCAAATGTGCTCAAGGAGTCTTATATTCTGTACCTGGTAATGCAAGTGACATTTTGGTGCTGTTTCTAAAGAACTTCAGTCCTGCAGCTTGTAGGAGAACTTGGAGGGAAGTAACTAAACCTTACTGGGCTAAAACTTTCCTATCATCTATGGTAATTTGAAATATAGGTGATAGTGCAAGTAGTGAGTGGATGGTCATATGTGATAGTGTCAGAACTGAGTGGGGTAAAGCTTAAGACAGGAGGAAGATAAGAATAGGAGTCTTCTCACTTTTTCATGGTGCAAGAAATTTCTACTCTGCTTTGCTTTATATCTTATCTTTTGAATAAAAGCTGATTAGATGAAATATAGATGTGTCAGCCTTTCTCAGAAAACTGCATGGAAAAACATCCCCTTAGGCCAGAGATCTTTGAACACAGCACTGAAGAAGGGGATAAATTATGCCCAGATGATATTTGCTCTATTTTCACTTGAAATCAAGAAGTAGAGTCAGATGAGGAATATATACATATATATATATATGATCAAAATAAAAATGTTGTACTTTTGTCCATTCCATCACAGCAAGATCTTAAAAAAGGCAAAATGCCTCCATCCAGAATGTTGTTTTCTAGTTGCTCACCAATCTATTGATTCTGCTCTTGACTATTAGTTACCCATCTCTGTGGTAATGTGAGTTTATTAGGTATATTGCTACAAAGTTTTGTAGGCTGTAAGAATTATATTCACAGTTTCTGTTTTCATCTTGCAGTCTGCCACAGGTTTGACCTCAGGTACTTGAAGGACCTACAGTTTCTTTGAGTATGGTTTTGACTGTTGTACAAGCTTTCTAGAAGGAAGCAATGAAATAGAGTCCTGCAAGCAGAATGTGGGGACTTAAAAAGGAGCTTCACCAAAGGCTTTCATTTCTAGGAGAAATCAGAGTGGTTAAACAGTTATATCCACAGATAAAAATGCAAAATTCATTTTGATTGCTTGACTTCAATGAAGTCTTTATTACATGCACAGTTCCATAGTTGTAGCATCAGAAGTGAAACAAAAACCCCACAATCCTGTAAATAGAATTAAGTATTCCAGCAAATTGAAAATGCAGAAAGCAAGAAAAAATTGCTGCTATTTTAGATTTGAGGAGGTTGATGAAGTACTGTATTGTGAATTGCACATCATCATCCTAATTACTTGATTATTTTATTTTTAAGACATGTAGGGTAGCATTTTTATGGTAATAACCTTTAAATAAAAGTTCATAGTATTGCAACACTGAGTTAATTTCATTATAGGTTTCAAAAAAGCAGGGATGAGGTACCTTAAACAGTTATTTTGTTTTGCTTTAAAGAGAAATCACTTTAATATAGTACAGAAGTCTGAACTGAATTCTGAGTAATTATGGATACTCACTGAAAACACCCCCAAAATGGAGATTTTTCCAAAATAGAGGAAATTTCATATTGTTTGGATAAAGTGATCAATGTCTCTCATGCATGGCAGATATATATTTCTGTGTTCTCTCTGTTGGATCCATTGTGGAATAAATTAGAAGGAAATAATAAAATGTAAACTAATTATTTAAGGAATAAGCTGTTTCCCAGTAATATGTCTGTCTCTGTCTAATCTTGGAGAGCTATTAGCTTGTTTCATGAGTATACTACTGTATAGGATTCACAGAATCTCAGAATGGTAGGGGGTGGATAACCTCTGGATATCGTCTAGTCCAAACCCCTGCTAAAGCAGGTTCACTTAGAGCAGGTTGCACAGGAACGCATCCAGGCAGGTTTTGAAAGTCTCCAGAGAAGGAGACTCTACAACCTCCCTGAGCAGCCTGTTTCAGTTCTTTGTCACAGTCACGCTAAAGAAATTTTTCATACAGAATCACAAAATGTCAGGGGTTGGAAGGGACCGCGAGAGATCATATAGTCCAACCCCCCTGCCAGAGCAGGATCACCTAGATTAGCTCACACAGGAATGCATTCAGGTGGGTTTTGAATGTCTCCAGAGAAGGAGACCCCACAACCTCCCTGAGCAGCCTGTTCCAGTGCTCTGTCACCCTCACCATGAAAAAGTTTACTGGAACCTCCTATGTTCCAGCTTGTACCCGTTGCCCCTTGTCCTGTCTATCATTGGATGTCACTGAGAAGAGCCTGGTTCCATCTTCCTGACACTCATCCTTATTTATAAACATTAATGAGGTCACCCCTCAGTCTCCTCCAAGCTCAAGAGACCCAGCTACCTCAGCCTTTTCTCATGAGGGAGATGCTCCACTCCCTTAATCATGTTTGTAGCTCTGCACTGGACTCTCTCAAGCAGTTCCTTGAACTTAGGGGCCCAGAACTGGACACAGTATTCCAGATGCAGCCTCACCAGGGCAGAGTAGAGGGGAAGGAGAACTTCTCTCAACCTACTAACCATACCCCTTCTAATCCACCCCAGGATGCCACTGGCCTTCTTGGCCACTAGGGCACATTGCTGGCTCATGGTCATCCTGCTGTCCACCAGGACTCCCAGGTCCCTTTCCCCTATGCTGCTTTCCAACAGGTCAGTCCCCAGCCTATACTGGTACATGGGGTTGTTCTTGCCCAGATGCAAGACTCTACTCATCTACTCTGCCTTTCATTTAATTTCTCCCTGCCCAACTCTCCAGCCTGTCTAGGTCTCTCTGCATGACAGCACAGCCTGCTGGTGTGTCAGCCACTCCTCTCAGTTTTGTATCATCAGCAAACTTGCTGACAATGCACTCTGTTCCCTCATTCAGATCATCGATGAATATATTGGATAGTACTGGTCCCAGTAGTGACCCTTGAGGGACTTCACTAAATACAAGCCCCCAGCTAGACTCTGTCCCATTGACCACAACTCTCCTTATGTTTAGGTGGAACTTCTTGTGTTCCATTTTGTGCCTGTTGCCTCTTGATTTATCAGTGGGCACCACTGAAAAGAGATTAGAGGTATTTATAAACATTGATTCTACAGACAAGAACAGCTGCAGCTATGGGATATTTATTTATTTATTATTTATTTATTTTAAAGTGACATTGAATTTTAAAGATTGTATTAGGGAAACTTTTTTATTTTTCTTCTTAAGATGACAAAGTCTCCCTTTTCTGGCTGGCTCAGAACAATACTTACGTGTTATCTTTTATATGAGATTGTAGATTTTAGAGCATTCTGGTTTGGAACCACTGAGTTTAGCTTTCGTAGCTTTTCTCAGCTTCATGCAAATTAAGTCTAAAACTTGTTTAATAGATGACACAGCAGCGGATTTTGGAGAGTTACAGGGAGAGGATAATTCAGAACTGAGAGGAGCAAAACCTTAAATAGAGCTTTAAGCCCATATAAGATGTATAATTTTAAAATTGAAGGGATGGAAGAGAGACTCTCTTTAGCAGAAATTTTTGGGGAGTTGATGTGAGGAAGCAGAAATTGCCCAGTGGTTCCTTTCTTCTGGCAGCAAAGCTATGGTGTGTTCTGTTTATTGGTGTGTTTTTTGTTGTTTGTTTTTTATTTGGATTTGCGTTTTTCTGTGTACTCTTCCCCAGCCCTGGCTCTGTCCGTTAGCCCAAAGCTATTAGCACACCTTCCCAATTCAGCAAAATTTATTAGCTTAGGTTCTGCAATACACTTTCCCTTTGTAAGGTGGTATGAAGTGGAGTTGTTTTGATGGAGAACTAGTTGTCTACGTGAGTTTTTAGAAGTTCAGTATTTATGGAAAAGGAGTCCTGCTTATATCCTTTAAGTGCCTGGTGTCTTTGAATGGATTTGCATCGTACTAGTTTTATCAGGCCTAGCACGGGTACCTCAGTAAGTGTTGTTAAAGGAGGAACTTTTCTTCTTGTGAGTAGGTGCTTGCTTCATGAGGTTATGAATGTTATTTCCTCGAAGTTAATTGGCGAAAAGAAATGGATTTTCTCCCCCAGTCTGATCTTATCTTGATGCTTAGGGTCGGCTTCTAGGCATACTGTACCATTACAATAGTGCAGTCATATCTCTGTGATGAGACAGCAGTCAAATAATGTGCACAAAACTGTCACCAATCATTTGGCCACATTTGTTGGTTTCATTAGAAATTCCATAAGATTGTTGTCCAGTCGGTAGATGAAACTTAAGTCTCATCTAAAAGATCTTCAGATGGTAAACTCTACTTGCTTTCATATGCATCCTGCTGCAGATTGAAGCTGTGGTTCCATAGAGTCTAAGTATTTGAAACCTGAGGCAGAGAGATGCAGGTCACTTTCTGTAGCATTTAATGAAATGACAACATTTTGCTTGTAAATGTAGTTAGATACCAGCTAGTAAGTGGAGAAGGAATGAAAGACAATGGAAATGCTGTTTTCCTTTTGAAGTGTCATATACTCTTCTTGGTTTGAAATGCAAATGCTGAAGGGACATTTAAGAACAATAACAAAAGTGCACTATATTTTCCCCCTCCCCCTGCCACTTTTTCCAGTACAAAGCAGATCTTTTAGTATTTTGTCAAGTGCCCTGAGCCTTTCATATTCAAACCATAAAGGCTGACTGACTGAAAGGTTTGGGAAGGATAGGTAAGGGGGTGGGAAACAAAGGATGTGTGTGTATTTACTTGTTGAAGTTGTGGAATTTACAGATATTAAAGCAGAATTGGCCAAAGATTAAAACCTAAAGGAATGTACAAAAAGTTGTGCTGCTTGGGGTAGATGCTATTTTCCCTGTAGGCATTTGAATATGGATGAGGTGGTTTTTGTATAGCCCACGATGATTTATCATTTCAACATGCCCAGTGGGCTAACCCCTGAAAATGTTTCATAACAAAGATAACCAGAATCCATTTTACGTGGATTCTGTATTTATTTGAAGGTGAACCTCAAAGTAAACATCACTGGTTTCCTGAATCTTTAAGCAGTACTTTACTGTGTTTGACTAATGGGTATTTCGAATTTCAAATAGCAGGGTGGATTTCATAGAGAATAACACTGAGTGAAACAGTGGTCTGTCCAGCGAGATTTCCTTTAACATAACTATGTGTTTGGTTTGAGAGATAGCCCACATAGATGGTTGTTCCATTTTTAAATATAAAATAATTTTAAGATTGTAAGAATGGTGAGGAAAAAAAAAAGAGTATGTATAAGACAAATGCGCGGCCTTTAGTTTATATAAAGGTAGGATATTCATAAATCAAATCACTGTTGAATGGAGTTTGGACTGGTGGAGAGGGCTTACTTATGGTGACCTGCCCTAAAGTTACAGGACAATGTAATTTCAATTCTGAGTACAATCCACACCTTTTAGCAGCAAAGCAAAAATCAAGATTATTAAGGTTCTGCTGTAGATGGTACAAGATTCTTTTACTTATTTGATTGCTGAAAATTATTTATCTTCCTTTGCTAAAATAGGCTCACCTGATAACTTGACCATGAAGCTTAGGTTGTAATGATTGTACTTTTAACGGAAATACTTGCTTGATTGTACTCTGTTTGAGGCTTTTATTTATAGCAACAAACACATTTTCAGCTGCCATTGGTGTATTTTTTGAATGCTGCAGTATAAAGGACGGCTATTTTTAAACTCCTTAATCTAATGTGGGTAGTTTGCTAGAATGCTTAGTTTGCTAGAATTTACTTGTAAGGAATGGCTCTTAAAGCGTGCTTTGCATACCCTTACATGCACACTTCTACTGGAGAACTTACCAGCTGCACAGGGCCTGCTGGCCTTGTTTAGGACTCAAAGCAGCAAAATGATTATGTGGTGCTGTGCAGCACTGTTACTCCTTGGGGATTTTGTGTATGAGTGTGCTGTGTAGGAGATGATGTGTTATGTATACTGATAGTTGTATGTAACTGCATTGAAGGAAAGGCATTTCCCTGATTCAAAAGTCTGTCTGACTTCTATTTGGAGATACCATTGGCTTGAGGTGCTGTGACACACACAGGCATTACTGGTGTTGATAGGAACTGTACTGTAGTCTTCTCTGGCTGGGTTTAAACAGATCTGTACAGTACACTGTGCCTCACTAAAGTTTTTCTCATGACTCTTGCATGCAAAATACTGTAAATATGCAATCTGATTACTGCAATTTTCATCACAGAATCTGAACTATCTTTAGCAAACAGGCTTCTAGAGTTCTCCTCAGCAGACTTATCCTGTTTCATACAGATGAAAACTGTACAAGGCTACCTCCCTCTGGTTTTGAGTTATCTGTGCTCAATGCACATAGACATGAGGACTAAATTTGGTGAATGCCGTGGATTAAATTAGCAGGGTGAAAATGGATGATGCACACTAAATGCATCCATAAACATATTTAAATAGATGAGGCTAGCAGCAGCAGGGATCCCAGTTATAATTCAGAAGTTGAGCAGCAACAGTTCACCAGTTTGTAGTCTGTTTACAGTCCATAGAGGAATAAACAGTGGAAAGCTACTTCATTGTCAAGTAGTGTGAAAGTAGCATCAGGCCCATCTGGCAGTGAAAGACTGACCTGTGTTTCTTACTAGTATACTGTCCTCCAAGTTCCCATCAAATGAGAACAGTCTTTCCACCTCTGGTGTATTTGCTGTCAAGACACTGTTTTTAATGCCTTTATTACGCATTAAGATCATCTAAGTCATTACCTGACTACTTGACATCCAAGGATAGGACAAGGGGCAATGGGTGCAAGCTGGAACATAAGTAAACATAAGAAGAAACTTTTCCATGGTGAGGGTGACAGAGCACTGGAACAGGCTGCTTGGGAGGGTTGTGGAGTCTCCTCTGGAGATGTTCAAAACCCACCTGAATGCGTTCCTGTGTGAGCTAATCTAGGTGATCCTGCTCTGGCAGGAGGGTTGGACTAGATATGATTTTTTGAGGTTCCTCCTAACATTCTGTGATACTTTCTGCTACATAGAAAATGTGTATTCCTATAAAAAGAGTCTGAAATTGTACACAAGATACCACTAGTTTTATTTCTCAGAATAATGACATTAATTTAGTTGGAAACTGTAGTATAATTTGAGAAAGTACCTAATTTTCAAAAGTGAATAGTATTTCACCAACTTAGTAATACTTTTATATAAATTACTTCTGTATAATAAATTTATGTTAAAGGAGGTAAATATATGCCAGCTGGAAGGTGCAGGGGGCAGAAGCTGGCTAATTGAATTTTGCAATGGCAAAGAGGCTTCTAAGTCAGGATGTTACACCAAATCAATATCTCTTCATGGAAATTTTGGAGAACTACTCCTGTATAGATTTTTGTCATTGTTCCAAATTTCTTCTTCAGTTTTACTTAACTCTTAGGTTTCTGTGCTTTATTATTCAGTACTATGAGGTTAGGAGTTACAACAAGATCTATACTTGTTTTCTCCAAGTACAGTGTCGCCCTGATGGGCTTGCTTTCACTCACCATTGGTAAATTTTGTTTTTCAAGTTTTAATCTTTTATAAAACCTCTTCACTTTTGTTTAAAGGCTTTCTGCATCATTTGTTCACAGCTATGTTTTATTTTCCTGAATTTTTTTTTCCACAGGAAGAAAAATAAAACACGGGTAATGAATGTTTTGATGGTGCTAGGGGGACCTGAGATGCTGATGTTGGCTCTGCAGTGTCGGTGTTTCTTTTTTCTGCAAACACACCCCCCACCCCACCCAGTTCTGTTTAAAGAATCACAGAATGGTAGTGGTTGGAAGGGACCCTTGGGGATTGTTTAGTTCACCCCCCTGTGCTAGAACAGGTTGCTGTGGACTATATCCAGGCAAATTTCGAAGCTCTCCAGAGAAGGAGACTCCACAGCCTCTGTGGGCAGCCTGTTCTATTGCTCTGGCGCCCTCACAGCAGAGAAGTTTTTCGTTATATTCAGATGGAACTTCTTGTGTTCCAGTTTGTGCCTTTTCTGCGGTTTCTACCCACTTTCACCAAGAACTGTTTCTTTACTGTTCTAGTACATGTTTATACCTAGAAATGGGTGCAAGATAATATTTTAGTTTCTGGATTAAACTGTTTGTCGGCCGTTTAAACCAACAGCTTGTCTTACCTATTTCAGAATATCCAAGGCAGATGAATGCAGTGCCATGGAAACTGACGTGAGTTATGTTGCTCAGCATGAGCTCCATTGCTGTTCTGGCATCTGCAGGCTAAGTACAGGATATGTAAATAAAAGTTTGATTTGGATAAACATGATGAAGAGAGGGTTTGGAGTTTGCTGTTAGTCTTAACTAACCAGCTTAATATGTATTTCCATATATGTCTAGAAATAAGCTTGGTAAACTTTTACTGATGGTTCTAATGACGGTGTTGCCCATTCGTGCAGGGAATGTGATAGTGGTGCTAGTTTTTCTGTCTTGCTTTTTGTGTGTTTTGTTTTAAGTTCTATTCCAGAACATGAATGTTAAGGAAATAATAAAGCACTAAAAGTAGTATTGTTCTGGACAGTTACCCTTTGTAAGAGAGTCATAAGCCTCTTACTTAAGGGAATGAGAGGGAACATGTGTAGTATGGATGGAGCTGGAATAGGTATGATTCCATTGGCAACCAGTCATGACGTTTACATACGTGCATGACAAAAGTGTTGGCTGTTCTAAAGAGTAACTCCTAAACATTAAAGAAACTTCTCGTAAGAAATCGATTAATAACCAGCTTAATGCTGTGAGAGGAGAATGCTTGCTTTTCTCAGGTATTATACTGAAAAAAGAGCTGCATCTTGACCCAAACCCTTGCAGTCTGACACAGCCTGTTCTGATTGTGGTGTAAACATACTTGTTTGGGTGCTTATTTTTTCCAGTTACCAGCCTCATGTCTGTTGAGATGGAGATACTTCTTAACGTTCTGTTTTGGCAGAGAAGTCGCCTACCTTAATTTTGTGTGTTCTGGAAAACTTGCTGTGTTGTGCTGTTCTGGTAGATCACAGGCATGTTGAATGGTCTGTTTTTATTAGACAAGCACGTATACGTGGGTATCTGTAACAAAGCAGTTTTCCACCTTCTTTCGTACGAAATGTAATAAAATCTGTTTCTATTTATCTCAGCTGGTGCAGGAACTTAAATACATTTGGTTTTTGGTCTCACTGACCTAAAATATATCAAATTAATGATTCAGAAGTTACTATTGTCCTTTTCATTGCTATAAAGCCTCATACAGGCTAGAACTGCATCTTTTGGTAGTTACTCAACCATATAGATATAAACAGACAGTAGTGACCTGGTAAAAAGAAAATGTCACAGACCAGTAGATGAAGCATTTAAAATCACCTTCGTTAAAAAGCCTTCAGGTAAATGAAGCCTATATAATATTAAACTCTTACAGATGTGCACTTTCTCTATGATCACAAATAAGGATGAACTTAGTCCCCGGAGGAAATCTGGGATCTGTATTTTATTGTCTCAGTGAGGGGTAATGTCGTATGAAATGATTTATTCCAGAAATGTTCCCTCCAGCAAGTTTGCAGTACTGGCTCTAAGCAGGTAGCTTAGAAAGCAGCAAGTGTCAGAGGCCTTCAGAGCAGCACAGGTATTAAATAATGAGCAGTTACTTGGTGTGATCCCTACAGTGCTGCGGAGTTATGCTTGGAGATGATTTGGCAAAAACAGAAGGGTATGGAAGATATATTTTAGAGAGGTGAGGAGTTTGGCAGGCCTCTTATCTTTGCATGGTTCAACATCTTAGTATGTGTAAACAGATGTATCTAAGTAATCATTTCTCTTGATGTTTTATTTCCTTTTAAAATTGGAGTACAACTGATGAGTCAATGCAAGTATTTTATACTAACTCACAGTCTGTATTAGTTGTTTTAATCAAAACCATAGGACTACACATATCAAAGAATCATTAACTTTCCAATGAAATGGAAACTAAGAATCAAAAAATTTGGAAATAGTGAGACAGGAGTTTAAAATGTATGGGTCATTTAAAATCTGACATATATCTTTGTTGGTCTAGCTCAGCATCACCTGATCATGTTTTTAAGATGTGGTGCTGTATGTTATGTGTAAGTCTACTGGGAATTTACTTCATATTTATCTTGGTCTGAAAAATCTTTTGGTGATGTGGATGTACTTCTGCTGGTGGATGTACTAATCTAAGTGCAATGACAAATTAGTAGCAGAACACACAGCCTTTGTCAAAAGGCATCCAAACTTTTCAGACTTCATGGCTAGTAGAAATGTTGATAAATCTGTTGGTGAGAGCTGGGGTGGCCCTGGTTGTTGTATCGGATATCTAAGAAATGAGAGATTCTTGTGAAGAATTATTTTTATGTTGGCTGCTATGCTCTATTTAAATATGAACGAGAGGTTACCGAAAAGACACAGAACTGGCATCTACCTACAGTTTTGGGAGAATGCTTGGTATTTACAGTGTAGCATTGAGATAGAATATTACTGTTCTACAAGTTACTAAAAAGAAAAAGCATCTGCACGTAGTGATGTACTTTGGTTTAGAGGATATAGAAGAAGCTTGGAAAGAATATCACTTCTTAGAGACCATTGAGGGTCTAAATGAGGGAAAAAGCATAAGTAACTTTAACAAACAGGTTAATAAAAACCTCCTTTTTGTTGTTTTACCCAACCACTATTTCAATCCAGAGTATGGTTATTTTCATCTGAGACTGAAGTTAAACACTCTACTGGTTTCATTTCATATTTAAACCTAAATAAAAAAATTAGTTAAATATAGTAAGTATATTTGTTGGGGTTTCTTGGGGAAAATGGTTTGATTATTTTGCAAAAACACAGCATGAAGAGCTGTGAGAAGGTAAAATTTGATAGTTCTAATGCTTTGAGTTTTCAGGTAGCTAGGAAACTTTTTTAATGCATTTATCTTGTAGGTAACTTAGGAACATTTGTTAGCTTGGACTTAGTGCTGTGTTCTGATCAGCTTGGATTGTGGATAGAGCAAGCCTTATGTCATCATCTGCCTGCAAAAGGTTATATAGCCATATGTTGTTTTAGTCCAATACAGCTTGCTTATATTCTGTTTCATTCTAGCAGCCTGCCTCAATGATACTCTTTGTCCTGAAATAGTGTTTCAAGTTCACTGGGATTCAAGTATTACCTCACAAGTGCTGAGGTGGTTTCAGGAAATGATGAGATTCTTGGATGCCCTACTGCGTTGGATAATTTAACATCTGAGAAACATGTTTGCAAGTCCTTAATCCGTGAAATGTGTGAAGAACCCTGCTTAATGCATCTCCTAATTTCCCAAAAGAAGAAGGTGAGCTCATTCTCAGATGTTTAGTGCCAACAAAATAATGGAACAAAATGCTGTTCATAATAAAAGCCAGGACACAGTTTAGGGGAAAGGCTCCCCTTTAAGGAGAATCCTCTCTAACATCTACTTTGTCTTGTCCCTCTGATCTTTATGGCTTTGAGGAATTAATCCAATTTAAATATATTTATACTACCATAAGATAGCATGTCTGCCTGGGGTCTTATTGCCTTGTAACTTATGATTAGCTTCTTGCGTCAGTGTCATGGTGTGTTGCCTTTGCAGTCATCAGTGACTATGCCCTTCTTCACTATTGTCACCTCAAGTAGGTGGGGGTGGGAAAGCTGCCATCTCTGATGGCAGACCTCCCTTGGGCATTTTCCACCTTGAGAATATATCCTTAATGATAAGGTCCAGATGTCTCAATTACAGAAGTGGAGTTCCCAAGGAGCAAATCTCATGTTAAGCAAAGCTTCATTCACCTGGAGTTTTACATGTCCTTCCTGAAGGTGCTTTCTGTTCTTTTTCTTGTAAATGTCCAAATGATGAACATCGCTGTCTTTGCTTGTCACCAGTACAGTGAGTGTAGAGAAGGCTCTGGTAATCTCTCACCAAAGGCTTTCTGAACCAGTCTGTGATAGATGGCATAAGTATGAGTTAAGACATAGCCATGTTTTACTATTGTGTTGCGTGTATCTGTTCATTTTAAGGTGCTTCCCCCTCTACCCCCCTCCCCTGCCCGCACACAAAGTTCAAACGCTGGCAATATCCTGAACATCTGTAACACGGCTGTCTGGAACTCCTTCCATCCTCCCAAGGTGACATTATGCAATTTCTAGGGCCTTCAGAAAATGTTTTCAGTTTATTCTTCTGAGACCTTTTATGTCTAGTTCTAACTGAAATGGTCGCTACCTTAGAGCTTCTCACAAGGAAAGGTGTGACACACACACTTGGAGGAGAAAATGACATGTGTCTCAATTGCTGGAGTTAAAGTTTGAGTTGTGGTGCCATGTATCCAGTCCTGAGTGTAATCTCTCTCTTTTCTGCCTAGTTGGGTATAAAGCGTGGTAGCTGAGCAGAAACTTAGGTCCTGTCTCTCATCATAAAGGCAGTAAAGGCCTATGTTTATCATTTGAATAGCTCAGTGGAGAAACAGATCCCAGCACTGCTGTGGATAAATTGCCTGTTTGTGAATGACTTTGTAATGAGTTTCTTATCATTCAAAGTAGTGCCTAGAAGATCTTTCTAATCAACAGCAGGGGGTGGTGGTGGTGTCTGGAAACAAAAAGTTTCTTTGCTAATATTTCAGAGCTACTGTCAGTCAATCCTTAACCCCCAAATTCTTTGTCTTGCAGTTTAAGACTCTCTGGAACTTCCTTTTCTATTTAATTCTACTGCTGTTTTCTTCCTCATTAGTATGTATACATACCTGTTCAAAACAACTATCAGCAAAGCATTTGGATTTCTTCCTGGATTCTTGTAAATCTCCTATAAGCCTGTGATTGGTTTTAGACTTCTTTTGCATAAAACCTATGTATTTATAATAGCTTAAACACAGAACATGATGCCAAACTAGAATGATACTTGATTATGGTGAAACTAGTATTTCACAATTTTTTTTTGTGATTGTGGGGGCAAATGAGTCCACTGAAGTTGAAGGATTTATTTATTTCCACCCCCTGCCCTGTAGACTCTGAATAGAGAACTAGATTTAATTTCCTTTCACCCAGCTGGTAACAGTCTCCCTTCAGAAAGGAGATCAAGGGATTCACAAGTTGATGTGCAAACTAGAATGGTGTCCATGCCACTTTCCCAAAATCAACTGGCTGCAACTGCAGTGTTTAAAATCATACCTCTGTAACAGGATGATTTGCAGGCAAAAAATAACAGGTCTTCATCATTGTACTAAAAATTTGAGGTGCGAAACAGGATTTTTCTTACTTTGAACAGGTACCGAAATGAATACTTTTTAAAGTGCTGTATCAAGAAAAAAAATAAAATTGAAACAACCCTATTAGCGGGTCCCTTTTGATGTCTGTATTGTTCAGA
Source organism: Actenoides lindsayi (assembly GCA_025331215.1). NCBI lineage: Eukaryota > Metazoa > Chordata > Aves > Coraciiformes > Alcedinidae > Actenoides > Actenoides lindsayi. The sequence goes on along the minus strand of WTSP01024956.1, from coordinate 8,870 downwards.
ATTTGCATTCTGCTTTGGTAGTTCTCTAGAAAAGCAGGAAAAGTGTTGTAAAAAAATTTGCTTAGAAAATGTAAGCAGGTTAAACTTCGTATAAAACTAATACTTTTTTTGGATGTGACTATGGATTGCAACCCAAAAGTTCTCTCTGCACATGGGCTTCCGTTCTGTGACCTTCAAGTTCTAAAGGACCTGGTGTGTAGTCCATGTTTCCCTCTAGCTGAACCAGACGTGGGTCAAACTTGGAAGCAATGCAATGAGGGTAGTAGTCTGTCTTTGTATGTAACTATTCAATGCCCTCTAAATCAGCAAGACTTGTTTCATAGTCTTACAAGGTCAGCTGAAGGCAAAATGTGGTATTTCTCAGACACTGAGGTAGCAATAAAACTGTCTTTTCCTGTTGCCATTCTGTGGTGGGTTGACCCAGCCCAGCAGTTAAGCATCCACCAGCTGCTTGCTTCCCTTTCCTCCGTGGGATGGGGGAGAGAACTGGAAGATCAAAAATGAGAAAAAAAACAAGGAATCAAGGATCAAGATGAAGACAGTTTAATAAGAGAAGGGAGGAGAGGGAGGGGAAAAAAAAAAGGTGATGCAGAGATAGTTACCACCTCTCATCAGCAGATCACTGCTTAGCCAGCATTGAGGCAACAGTACACATGCTGAAGGTCTGAATGATCTTACTGGGACACTGGGAATGGTATCTCACTTTTCTGGCTGTAGTGTGTGCAAATAATGAGAGCTGAGATCAGTCAGACTGAGATGTCAAGGTTGAGGCAGTTTGATGTTTTAATAATAGTACTGTATCGTCAAGCTTTAATTCTTATCTGAGTGAGACTTTGGAGGAAGGGTATCAGGACAGGACTCTACTGCTAATGTTGGAAGGGTGAAATAGGGAGGGATTGACTTGTAGGCCATTATTTTAGAAACAGATGTGATAGGTAGGAGGACAAATGTGTTTTGTTATTTGAGTGTTGAGTCATTACAGTAATTTGGGTAAGTTTCAGACTAATTTCTTTGTGGTTATTGTTCACACCACGGAAGTTTGTCAGCTTGCGTTAAGAGGAAAACTTGTTGATTAGCTGAGGCAAAGTTGACTTCCTTTGGGCATTTTATATTTCATCTGAGGTATGTTAGTGGGACACCTATCTGAAGAATGTGTTTTTGCTTTTTTGCAAAACATTATTTGGGAGTGTCGGTCTTGAATTTCTAAGCACTTAAAGACTAGCATTTTCAAATCTAAATATTTAAGGTCAGTTGTTGAATTAAGAGACTGAGTTAGTGCATGACTTGAAGTGTGTTCTCTGCTGAGAAAATCAAGATGCTGATATTTATGTATCTACTCCTATTTCTTTGGTAACATGACTGAACGTAGATGTTAAAATACTAGCCATTTTTCACAGAGACTTCAAGGGTATAGGGTATTGTATTTTTATTAAACTGTCAGTTTGCCCCATGAAGTATTTTGCAAGTAAAAAGGTAAAGGAACACCCTTACAGTAATTTCTGTTTTGCTAAAGTATTTTATCTTAGGATCTCAGTGTTTTACAAATGCTTATGAATAAAACCTTCTTTCACTTGTGTGAAGCACGTGGTGGTATTCCCACTTAATGTATGGAATGGAAGCCAGATGTATTAACTTACAGTCCAGTGCCATAAGCAGCAAATCATCTCCTCCCCTCTGTTTTTACACGAATCGTCTCTGCTTTCCAACTCTTCACTTTATGAGACATTTAAGTGCACAGTGCAGTGATTTACTGTTGATCACTTTTCTAACATTTTATTCTAAATGAAACAGCCCTGCAGGTTATGAGTTGCCAAATGACAGAAAACAGGAGCTCCCCCAAATTCAAGCTGTTTTAAAGTCTAAAGATTTACAATAAAGAAAATAATTAAGTGGATGGTGTCAGAGAGGCCTGTGTTTTACTATTAAGCTGTCACCGACTCAGCTGTTAACATCTTTGTATTGACAAGTTTGTGGTTGCTCACTTTTTTTTTAAGAAAACTGTATTCCATCGCAGTCAAACTTGCAACAAACATTAAAGCCTGTCTTTTTTGGTTTTGTTTAGTATCTCCTTTTTTCAGTGGCAACACTAGTAGTGTGACCATTTTGTGCCTGATAGCTGATTGTTTCAGAACTGCTGACTCCATAGGTTTGAATAAACTCAGCATGTCTTCGATGTCCTTTCAAGTTGTAAGTAGGAGACAAGTATCTGTTGCTGCAATTGTTCTTAATGTGTGCTAAAGACATTAAAAAAAAAAAAGCATCAGATGGGGGTAACCATCAAAGGTTCTTCTGGAAAGATCTTTTTACTGGTGACACTGTGCTGAGTGCCTGCTTGTCTCAGGTTTGGAGAAGTGTAAGTGTTTTGGGAGGTTCATCCTTGATCTGCAGAAAAAACAGATGTCCTTGGATACAATTAAATGCATTGATCTCTGTACAGTGCCTCGTTTCTCTAATGCAGTTGTGTAGCATATGTAGTTTAGTGTCATTTTAAAGCAGTAGTTTTGAAACCTTTAGCACTGGAGTATTGGAAGAAGTTGTAGCTTCATCATCAAGCACAATCTGCATTATATCCTGTTAGTGTACCCTCAAGATAGCTCAGTTGGTTTGAACTGACTTGTTTTTTCTTCCAAGGAATGGATTTTAAATGCATCTTTTTGTTAAATGAGCATATGCAAGGCTGGAGTGAAGAATATTTTCTGCAAAGCATTCATTAAATGTAATACTGATATAAAAAGGCCTTCCTGCCTCCCCAACTCTATGAAGCAACTGTCCTTTTTGCAGAGTAAAGATCAGGAAGAATGAGGAAACCAGACACTGCTGTTTTTATTTCTACATAAATTAATGACTGCAAGTGCTGGACAGTGGGTTTTTGTGATGAAAGGATGAGAGTTGAAAAGCCAAGAAGTAAGGAAGGGGATGAAAAGCAAAACTTTCCCATAAAGACAGCATTTGAGAGAGGGCACTTGTGTGTGGATTTGCTTTGGAAACCAGTTTGATAACTTTGAACAGCAGTCCAGCCCAGATTCTGTTCAAAATTCTCAAATTTGGTTGCTCCTAGAATGGGCACCTGCACAGTGCTAAAATTAATGTGTTGTCAGGACTTTTGTGCACCAGGAAGTCTCACTGATCTGAGTAGAAGCCCTGAAGGTTAGGATGTTTACGTGAATGCTCATGTCAGAATTACGAGCTTCATGTGAATTTATGATGTTATTGATAGGACTGCTATGGAACGTTGCTATGTATGTGCCAGTATAACAGTATACTTTTGAAATAAGGGGGAGGGAGTGAGCATTTGGCTGGTAGCTTGTAGTTTTTAACAGAAAAGCCTCTATAACTTTTATTTCTTTAGAAGAGTTGAAGAGAAATGATATATCAAAGAAATTGGTAGTTTTCTGAAGGAAAAGTATTTTATCTTTATCTGCACAAGTTCAGTTGATGGATCATTCTGTCTTAAGTTTCTTGACAGTTGTCTTCCTCTAGATTTTTGATGATACCTTTTCTAAAAAAAATGTCAAAGTGATTTACTTGGTGATGAAAATACTCTATAGACATAGGCTGTTTTTAAAGGAAGACCTTATGCATTTTAAGTAGGCTTTGTAACTACTACTTCCTTTCCTTACACATTGATAATCCAATGTGGTGATGACAGCATTGAGGCTCTTTTGTAAATTAAATTATAAATTATGTAGCTGGCCATGTATATGGATTGTCTGGTTCTAAGTAAACAGTGTAAGCTTGTTCCTTATCTCTTTTGATTTGCATGGATGATCTAAGGGCGGCCAGTTCTTCACACTCCCCAGCACATCTTAACTTCCTTAATTCAAGATTCAAATTTAAATTCAAGAGTTTCTGCAGCCTGCTTTGGTTTGGTTAACGGTCACTAACAGTTGTTCTTTTTCCTGCTTAGTTTTTTAATCTCTCCAGTTGCTTCTTATTCAACTGTCCTTATCTTCTCGATGGTTAGGTTTTTTTCAGTGTCATAGGAAGACTTGAGATTTCCTCATCTTGGCTGCATGACTGTTCAAGACAACTGAGCCTTCTTGAATAGCAGTATTCAAGCACCTGTGCTTTGGTCAGGCCTTGATGTCAAGATTTGTCCCACCTTTTATGAGTTATGATGGTCAAGCATAGGCAAAACATATGAAGCTACTGCTCATGGGGATTTTGAGTTGCTGGGAAATGTTGTGTTTGTAAATTGCTAAGTTCCTGATGAGGAAAAGCAAGTGTTTTTGCTAATTGTAGAGGTGAAGCCATGGCTTTGCAGCTTTTCACTTTTTATTTTATTCTAGTAGGCACAAGCCACACTACAAAATCTGAACTAGAGAATATTGGATTGCTAGAACTCTGGTGGTAACAGACAAGCTTTGACTTCAGATTTAGGCTTAGCTCCAAGGAGAATGTGTGTCCTCACAGAAACAATGTTATGGAATTGTTGGTAAGCTCGAATAAGATAAAGCATGGCCAAGAAACGGGTATGGCAAATGAGCAAAATCAGCAGCAGTAGGACACTTGAAATCTGAATATGTTTGATGAACAAGTCACTTTTGCTTTAAGATGAACGCAACAGACAGTAGATTTAACTGTTGTGGTCAACAGCACTTGCTCAGGGTATGCAAGTGATGTGAAAATGTAAAGTACATACAAATATATTAAATATATGCTATAAATTACCTCATTTTTAAAAAGGGAGGTGAGTAACTTCTGAGATAGAATACTAAAAAATACTGACTGCTCTTAAAAGATAGACTTTTGTAAATTATTTATTTTAATTTAAAGGAGAAAGACTGGTGGTATGCTGGGAAAAAGCTGTGTTGATGGACAGTCACATTAATTTGTATGCAAGAGTGTTGTGTGTGTAGAAGAGGAAAATAGTGACAGGGAATGAAAGTGACGCAGAAGGTTTTAAATTCCAGCAGCTCCAGAGCTAAACTATCCAGTTTGAATGTACACTTTCGTGGGCAGCCTACTCAGGGGAAAACTCTCCGTTATAAATAATGATGAACATGCCAAAGCACAGTGATTGTGATAGAAGGTATCAGTTCCTGGTCACAGAAGTGTCAAGGGGAATAATCCATGGATGATGTAACATAGCACTTGCTTCCTATTTACCATAGATGACCTGTAAATAAGGTTTCCTTTTTCTTGGTATCTTTTGTCTTTATACTCCTTTGCACTTGCATATTTACATTCCTAAATACTTCTAGGCCTCACTTTTAATGCCACCTTTTACTTTACTTCCCCACCTTGGAAGCAGGATCTAGCCATGCGAATTTGATGCCTGCTTGCAGAAAATTCATGGTTATGTATAATGGGCCTTGTGCCTGCAAACAGATGATTGTAAATAAAAACTCAGGTGCTTGGAGTTAGAGGAAATGGGTTTGAATCAATCATTGTTTTGCAGTTTGGCTGTAGACAAGCCAACCTATGATCTGGCCATGTTTTCAGAATCATGTTTATCATTATAGTTTATTTAAAAATAAATAGAAGGGGAAATCACTATTTTTATGTTAAATCAAAGATTAGCCTTAGAAAGATGAGATACTGATAATAGTTGTATCATAGGCAGGGTGATTCTAGATTCAGGGTTTGAATGCATGTCAAAACTATTTTAACCTATAGAGGACCTCAAAAGACTGCTCCAGATTTCTTCTTAAGTTGTACCAGATGTTTGTTATTTTATTCAACATGGTTCCCTCATTCTGGTGTCAGTGATGAATGTCTCCTTTGGTGCTCTGGGAGGTTGACTAAATTCTGTCACTAAAACCTTTGACGCTATCTCCAGCTTTGGAGTAGAAAACAGTGACAAAGTTGCTTATTTCTGATCATCTTAGACTGACTCTGTGAACTGGTCTGTCACATATCATGGGAAGAACTCATCTGAAATCTCGTTGGAATGTGTACTTTTTCTTCTGTGATACGTAAACGAGGGCTGATGTGACACTGAAGAGCTAGTGTGGCTTGTAAGAAAAGGCAACATTAACAACTTCAAAGACAGAATGCCCTTGCAGCTAACAGCAATAGTTTCACATCTGTTTTTCACCAAATTTGAAGTGTTTAAAGGTTCCTCAAACTGGAGTTACAAGAGAGAGATCCTTGGTCTAAAGATCCCAGTATTTTTAAACTCTGTATTCCACAGAGGGAGTCTTTAGGCTCTTAATGACCATTATGATCAACTAGCAGTCACCTTTCAAGGAACTTGCACCCTGTTAAGATGATGTTGTTGTTTCCTCCTTTGTTTTGCAGTATGTTTTCTTAATTTCTGATTGCATCATAAATACGTTGTTCTAGAAGAAAGATTTGGGGAAACAGTACAAAGGGGGAGCATGTCCTAGGCAAGAGCACCTTCCGCAAGGAAGGGATGAATGGCTTATGGAAAACTGGGAAGAATATAAAATAGAGCATAATATCTTACTAGGATATGGGAGAGCTCAGTTTGAGGTGTGATGGGGAGCTCTGCACATATCCTTTAGGGAGAAGGTGGGGGGAGGAAGTTTTGAGACAGTATCAGAAAAGCAGGTTTGAAAAGGATGCACTATTGAAAACAGTCAAGCAGTAAAAATGGTCTGAACAAGAATATACTGCAGGACTCTCAATACTTCATATCCCTCTAATCTACTTTTGCAGGGAAAACGGTAACTAAATGCCTTCAGAATTTCTAAAAATATTACTTGCATTGTCCAGCCAGTCGTACTAATAATCAATCATTGAGAATGCACAGTAAATTGATCAGGCCATTGGCTGGGAGTTGGACTCACTTTGTAGTTCTGCCTCTAGTCTGGTGTGACCTCAGAGGTCATAGTGGATGACCTGATAATGCAGATGTGTCATGCCACCTCTCACACCAGACTTACCCCTTACCTTTTCTGTCAAATTTGAGCATTTGGGTTAGTAGGAGGGTTACTGTTTTTACGTCAAGTACTGATTAAGAATATAGTAGGCCCAGCGCTTTCTTCTGCTTCTATGTAGTACTGAAATACACATTGTTAGTTTAGTTGTTTGGGGGTTCTTTTTGTGTGTGTGTGTGGTGTTTTGTTGTTTTGGGT
>WTSP01024955.1:70436-85386 GCA_025331215.1 Actenoides lindsayi | reverse complement strand
AAAGAAAAGAAAGAAAAGAAAGAAAAGAAAGAAAAGAAAGAAAAGAAAGAAAAGAAAGAAAAGAAAGAAAAGAAAGAAAAGAAAAAAGAAAAGAGAAAAAGAAAGAGAAAAAGAAAGACAAAAAAACCCCAATAAATTCAATGTCTATGTTGTATAAAGTCAGCTGCACACTCAGCTCAATCACTTGTCATTAAGAGTACACTCATTCACCTTATCACAATGCGACATAAAATATCATTTATGAAGATCTACAGTTCTCATGGGAAAAGTGTTTAGAAGAACAAGTAACATTACTGCTAGAAGTAGCCATTTACCCAGAAGCCTGAAAATTAAGTGCAGTTCATCTTCAACAGTTGAACCAGGAAAAAGAGGCCTTCCTGATGCCATTTCAAAAAATATGCACCCGACACCCCTTTTTAAAAACAGAGAAAAAGATAAATCAGAAGCAATTCAACAATTTAAGCTTTCATCTCTTAAAGACTACTGTGATTTCTCTTTGATTAAAATCAGTTATTAATCCACTTGTTAGCCACACACTGCTATTAAAAATGTTGCTTTGAAAGATATGTAACAACAAAAGAACCGACAAAGATTAAACAAAATTGATGTCATATCTATACTGTGTCCTGTTACTTCAGCTGTCAGGTTCATCAATTGCATTAAAGTTCATAGTAAAATTTGATTTTTCTCTCCTAACACTGTGGGCCTAATGGCTGCTCACTCTAAGCAATAAGAAAGGTACTCTGCATTTTCAGAGAGAAACAACAGCATCTTCCCTGTCCGCCAAACCTTTCTCTAAAATGCTAACTCAGTTGTAGCCTTCAAAAATTCCAAGGGTGAGTAACCTCAATACTACTATATATAATAACAAAGAGGTGGCATTTTTTTCAACTTGGACCAAGAACAAAACTTTACATTAGACAAAGCTATACAAACCACATGTCAATTTGAGTTGAATACTCTGAAGATCCAAGGAGAACATCAGGTGGTCTGTACCATAATGTGACAACTTCGTTGGAATAGGTCTTTGTAGGAACAGACTTTGCTCTAGCCAGTCCTTGATAAAAGGGGAAAATAAGAGTCATGTGCAGCTTCGTGAATTTTATTTTTTCATTAAATTGGTGAAGAATTTTAAAGAGCTAAATCAGCTTTATACTTGCTAAATATCTTTCCTTAATGTTCACTAAAAAGCCCTAATAAATACATTCCTCCAACTTGTGATTTGCCTCTTCCTATTTACAGCAATCTCATGATAAGCATTTTTAACCATAGACAACAGATAAAAACCTGGAGTAATCCTCTAAGTTTCATTAAAACAACACAGCATTAGATGAATATGACACCTCCCCAGTGTGAAAACCCTTCTGCACTGTTTCCATTTGAGAAGTTGCAAAGGCAGAAGGCAACATAAATAATGAAACAGTGGAAACAGACCAAATCAGCGTTGGATTAGCAAGGGGTTTTCCATCCTAACACTGACAGTTTGTCACTAATATCTTCAATAAAATTTAGCTCTGTCATGTTAGAAGCAACCTTCTGAGCAACACACAAGTGGAAAAGCCAGTGGGAGCCTAACTCTCAAAGGATCTTCCCGACGTAGAAGGTAACAGAATGCTTCACTCTACTCCAAAACCCAAAGGAGCTTGGTGTTTCAGCGACACCTGAGAACGTAGCAAATGAACAGACCCTGTTCTCTCTCCTGCCATGGTTACTCTGCTTTAGGTTGACCGTGGAGTGACAGGAAAAGAAAACCAAGGTCCACCTTAAGGATTTGACTAAGCACCAATATCAAAGGAAGCTGTAAGGCTACTTTCAAAGCACAAGTCAAATGACAGTGTTACCTATACATATATTACTTTGATTACTGATTTCCCTTAAAAGTCTGACTTCCATCTACCCTCGTGAGAATCCACAGACCCAATGTTCTCATTTTTTGTTTATAAGGAAAAATGCCTCTCTTTTGCCGAGTGCAGAAAATATTTGTTACAGATTCATTTAAGGCCATACCAAAGTCTGCAAGCTTCAGTTCTCCCTTCTCATTAATGAGCAAATTTTGTGGCTTCAGATCTCGATGCAACACCTTTCTCCTATGACAGTATGCCAAGCCACGAAGAATCTGATATAAAAATAGCTACAAAAGAAAACATTAATATTAATTAGACTAGAATTATTAATCTACAGTTTACAAAACTAAAGCTTCGCTGTAAAGTCTGCACGGTGAGCAGGACAAAAGTAATTCTCAGAAAGCATGTTACTTGTCCATGTGAACACATTCTTGAACATCATTATTGTCTACAAATTTAAAATCCCTTTACATAATGCACTCCTTTAACGTGATGCTTTACAATAAAGATTTTAAAAGCGATTTGTTCTGCTTAACTGAAGAGAACCACGGGGCTGTTTGAGTAAGCATTCACCAATGCTCTTCCCCCCACTGATGTCTTGAAAGGTAATGGTCTCTGACTACAGGAAGGTTCTCTTCTGCCACAACATCCTTCCTGAAAATGCTGCTCCGCACCTTTTCTATCCAAGCGTGCAAAACTAGATGGAGAATGTTTTGGCATGCTACTGGAAAAATACACTTGGATTTGTAAGCTCATGAAGCATGCAGAAATGGGGAAATAAGGATTACTGAAACAGCCCAACTGCATCTGGTGTTTATATTCATCCCCTCACCTTGATACACAGGTTAATTTTAGTCCTTTGGAACAGCAAGCCAAGCCAAGCCACTTCAGTCATGCATATTAACGCTGCACACATATAGATACAGAAGCAGTAAGGGATGAAGGAAGGTCTAGCAGAGGGCTGCCAAACAAATGTACTGTATCGCTGCATTAAGAACGACTGTTCTGCAGTTTCTGCATGTATAAAGGGTCTGATCTTAAACATATAACTTCTGGGTAGCCATTGCTGGCATCTACCACCCACTCCTCAGCCAGTATAGATGAATCAAATATACAATGAAAACATACATAGAGCATTACAGAAAGCAATGTTTACCAAACCAATGTGACATATCTGGCATGTAACATAACTTCTGAGGATAAACACTACAACGATTTTATATGACCACTTTCTAACACATCAGTTTATTTTTGTGCCAAGTGACACCACCAAATTCTTTTTCTGAAACTGGACAAATACACAGCAGGTGTAGTTTACATCCATCTGTTCTCAGTCTGCTTACAAGGGATCTTTCTGTTCTACAAAAAAAAAAAAAAAAAAAGGAACTGGAATTCATATTTTCTTCTCTTTTTTGAAAAGCTGAGTGAGAAGGAAGAAGTTTTGTTTCATCTACCCATGTCCATACTGTTGCAGGGGTAGTCAGTCCCCACTACCATTAACAGGACTGTGGTGGAAATACAGGAGTCTCCAGAATGCCCCGGGACTGCACGGATTAGTCAAGTAGGCAAAGCAGATTATTCTGCATAAACTGTGATCTTCACCACAGCTGGCAGGGATCCTTTTGAAAATGCACAGGATGACATGTATTAGCTCAAAATTTGGTTTGAAAGTAAAATCCTGCAGGGGTCACACGCATCTTTATATTATACAACTTCCATTTTGTTAAAACTCAAAACCCTAAAATTAACCGAGGAACGTGCAGGGAGTGCTGACAGGGAGGTCTCTCAAATGTTAATAACGACACAAACTCCTACAGTTACTGTAAGGTAAGCACCTACAACTACCAGTTAGGCAGCTGTTCTGGTTTCCCAGTGTCCAAGGTAATGACCATATAAATCTGCTCTTAGGGCGTAGCTTAAACCATGAGCAAACACAGAAAAACAGCTCCTCTGCTTAGCTCGGATTACCACAAGCAGATTCTGCTTGTTCTCCAACTGCACTTATTATAGGAGTCAGCTTCCCACATACAGCTTTTTTTTTCTCTCTCTCCCCCCCGCCCCAGCTTAAAGTGTTACTCAGTAATTTGCAGTTAATTAAAAACACAAGTGTAATTATGTTTTTTGTTGTTGCTCTGAAGCAGAGACAAATTAAAGGATTTCCCTTTGCAGACTCAGAGGAAGCAACAGAGTAGGTTAAGGGCAGATGTCTTTCCCTGAAGATATTTACTGTAATGTGACAAGGGAATAAAAGAAAAAGCTAACCAAACGGTAACCAGTATCTAGACTGAATTCCATACACAATTCAACTACGAACAGATTTCTCAACATGCAACTAAGGCAAAACCAAGGATGCCAACTCTACTGGAACGCAGACAAAGCCCATCACTTCACCGTACTTAGTACATTGTGCTGTCAATCACATTTGTGCCGTGTGCTACTGTGTAAGAATAAAAGTATTCTGGCTATCAAGCGTGCACACTCATGGTTTTGTCCTTTAGGGTCACAGCTTAAAAGTTAATCTTTTTAAAGCGGTATGGAAGAGTTTCTGGAACACATCTACCATACAAATGGCATCCCTTAAATGAATTAGATATGGCTTAATGAAAAGGTTTTGAAGGTACAGTCCAGCACAGGCTGCCACACAGCAGGGTGATACTGGTAACCCAGCTTCCTCAGACAGCTTCACTCATTTCAAGATAATATGGTCCTCTGTTTAGAATCTTGTTTATAAAGCCATAAATATTAAAAAACATAAAGGGATATTCCAGTTTTCCAAATCAAAAGCTGCTCATTCCAAGAGGGGTTAAGACTTGAACCTGAATAAGTTTTAGCAGGACAGATTGGAAACTGAGTCATTTGACCTGGTCACAGCCACAGTTAAAAGGAACAGGCAATTAAACTTTAAAGAGAATAATTTCCATTTTATTACTAAACGGAAAGATGAACATCACTCATTCTTAAATATGTATCTTAAATTTCTTACTTGTGTGGTAGACAGTGGTATCCAAACCTACATTCACAACTGAGGCTATATTTTCCTCAATGTACATTTATAAATTTTCTTTGAGGATAACACCAAACTACAGACTTCACTTAATGAGTACAAAATAACACAAGGACAAGAGGAGGTCCAAAGAGTTATGAATGTATTACTGTTTAGGAATTTTTTTTTATTTTAAATATATAACTTCAAAGAGAATGAAAACGTATGAAGTTATATAATCTCCTATTTTCAGTGCTTTAAACACTTAAAAGCCATCAAAGAACACTCACCTTTACATTGTGCATACTCATGATGTTACCACAGTCATCCATGTACTGCTTCAGGTCTTTGTCCTGTCAAAACATTACCATCACTGTTCAGTAAGATTGTGGACAACAGATTATATGAATATTATTTATTGTTAGAACTGAAACAGTTCACTACGTATCATTTGAGTAATAGTGTGATTACCCTTTTTTTATGATTTTGGTACAAGTGACAGTTTGCTCAGGTAGATCACCACTAACTGCTCTTAATGAAACTCTGAAATGATCAGAACAGTATTTACTTGCTAATTTCCAGCAATTTAAGAACTGAATACACTTCTCTCATTTTCAGCATAATGATTCTAGATGCAGGAGAAAACTATAGCAGTACCAGTATTTTTTACAAAGAGTACAGAACTCTGTGTTACTTGGAAACAATAAATAAAATTTAAAGCTCCCTGGTTGTTTAAGCACTTACCAGATATTCAAAAACAAGAGTCAAAGACTTGTCTGTGTGCACAATATCATGTAATGTAACAATATTTGCATGCTTCAGATCTTTTAATAACGACACTGAAAAAGAGAATCATAAGCATAATAAATGCAAAGCACAGAAGCAGTAAATGCATTTCTAGCAAGTTCATACATGTAAGCTATTTTTTGAATTAAAAAGCTATTTTTAAGAATATAATACTCATATAGATGAAGTTAAGAACAATATTTTATCAAAACACCAGACATTTGAGTAACACACTGTAAATATTTCCTAAATTATACATTTCAGACAAAAGTAGCAATTTCTTAAAAAGAAAAAAATCCGAATCCCTGACAGTTATTAATAATAGTCTAATTAGTATAAAATCATCCATTTATAACACTGCACATGAGAATACAATCACCTTCCATAAAATAAATTTGAAATATTAACACAAAGTTTTCCTAATAAAAACCAAACCAATCTCACTGATCTCCCACATAGCCTACGTATTTCCAAAAACCAGGAGTACTTTGGACAAAGAGAAATCCAGAAGTGTCTGAAATTCTAAGAAGTAAAAAAAAAAAATAAAAGTTCTCACCTTCTCTTATGGCTGTGCATGGTGCTCCCTCTTCATGTTCCAGGCGGATTTCTTTCAGAGCTACCAGGTTCTCTGTCAATTTACTTCTCCCCTTATAAACAGTTGCGTAAGTACCCTACAACAATGGAAAAAGAAGGAAAGTCTTACAAATTGTTCCTTCTCCGAAAGGTAAGCCAAAAAAAGAAAATATAAACTTCTATCTGAGGTTCAAATAGATATTCTGGATACAAATAGTTCGGATATGACTAGTTTTTACATTGCCTTTTTTTTTGATATTTGTAAAACTACAACAATATTTTGTAAGCACAAGCCTGAACACACAGAAGACAACAAGGGATGTGTATGGTTAACAACTCTGAAAACGACATGGAAATCTATGTACCACATAGCTACCAAAGAAGTCAGATCAGGTAGCATCAAGTTCACCAAGTTCAACGCCGGGATCATTTACCCTCTTGAAAAGTCTCCATTTGATTAAAGCTAGCTCACGTATCTCGACACTACATTGCAGTTATGCTTCAGAAGGATGCTGAAATACTCTTCTGTTACTTTTAGGAAAACATTTAACTCCTTTTGATAGCTTCTTGTCTTTGTTACATATTTTACATGAGATTTTGGGGGGGGTAGGGTGAGGTGTGTGGTATGTGCCAAAGCTTCATTTCAGTTGACATAACGGTGAATATTCCAAAGTTTATCTTCCTCCATTTATTTTTTTTCTTGCTTAGACAGTAGGAGATTCAAAACTCTTTAAGGCATGTTAGATAAGGACAAGAAGTTCTGACAAAACAGCAAGTAGGCACAACTAATCCCAGCAATTGCAAAGAGGAAAGCCACAGAAATTGCCCTAGGTTACAGCACATACCTGGTTGTCCACTACACTTTGTGAATCAGTGAGATAATGCACCCTCCCAACTACGACTCGACAGCTACCAGATTAACATTCCTCCCAAGATACGTAAATGTTATGTCATGTCTAGTGATCCATCCAACAAGTACTAGAGGCAAAATAAAAAATAAGTGCTTATGGAAATGAAAATGTTGCCAATGGAGGACTGGCTGCAATATTCACAGCAGAGATGCTAACCAGTCCAGCTTGATCTGCAATGTTCTGTGTGTCACATTCCAGTGATCCTTGTCTGTTTTTTGATCCTCTTGGCCAACCCAAATCATGATTGGCCAGCACTGACACCTGGCTCCTCCTGAATTTTACTGTTTCTCTGGAAGTCAGAGGCTGAGTGGAGGTAGAAAGCCATATTGCTGCTCTCCCAGAAGGAAAAGCTAACACAGTGTTATGTACTTCACTTGGCAGCACCCATGAAGGCTTCTCTATTAGAAAATGCACAGCTACTGTCTGCTCTCTGCAAGCATTGCCTTCTTGTCTGGTATGAGTGCTCCCTAACACCTAACTCGCAGGAGGAGGATGCCAGACTTAACCAGTTTTATTATCAACAGGATGATTTTGTCTATCTGCACACAAAGGCAGCCTACGTAAGAAGGTCACAGATCATCTGGCTAATGGATTCGTGCTCTTCCCCAGCTCAATAACAGTTTTACTGCCCCCCCCCCCTTTTTTTTTTCCTTATTATGTATGCATAGGACATTTATGTGGTTGTGGTGTTGTTACACATGAATGTGTTTGGTTTACTGAAAAGATAAATTCACAGAACCACAGAATGGTAGCGGTCAGAAGGGACCTCTGGAGATCATGGAATCCAACCCCCCTGCCAGTGCAGGAACACCTAAGGGAAATTCAAGGGGTATTTTGAGGGATACGGAGATTTTCGGTTAACATTTACATAGAACTTTAAGACAGTGTCACCAAAGCAGTAATCGTTTCAAAAGCAAGCTATACATACCTCTCCAAGCTTTTCTAACTTGATATAGGTTTCCATTTTTCCAAATCCAATTTCTGACTGCAATGAAAAGAAATGGAAAACCCATCACTAAAACAGGACACTTGATTTATACATCATGTAATCAGCGAGGTAAACTTTGTTTCAGAAAAATATCTGCTAGAACTTGACCAAACACCACACAATTCCACTATTTTAAAAAGAATTTAGCATATTGTGATATAAAAATGTCCCAGCATCCAAGCCTAATGCTCAGCCTAAGTCAGTCTGCTGTGTATCCTGGAAGGAGTATATACTGAGTTAACACTTAGATCAAGACCCCACTTCACCCTACGCCCTGCTTAGGTCTGCTCTACTCTTCTGATCTGATTACTACTCATGGGGTTATTATAGCTTAAAGCACAGAAGTAATCTCAAACTATTCTGTCCTTTCTCTTGCTCAGCATAACCATATGCTGCTGCTTCTTTCCAAACAACTTTACTGATGTTCAAGATCTCAGCTCCAAGTTTCCTCTCCCCTTACGAGCTCTCAATTCTTTTTAGTGTAAAACTCTGCCAGTAAGATCCCTGAACACTATTTCTTCACAAGCTTCAGCCTTTTCTCAAGGATTTACATTTCATGGCTCATAACTAAGTCTTTGTGCATTTCACTGGGATCTATTCACCACCTCCTTTTTTTGTCCCCAACTTAGCTCTGCAACGCAAGCCAGAAGAGTTTGCCTGCTTAGACTTTTTTTTTTTTTCTGAAGGCTGTAAGATCACTACTCTTTTCCTGTTCAAATCCACTGTTATTCTCCTATTTAAAATGGTTATCTCTTAGAGTTATTTTCATGCACAACCAAAGCTTTCCATGGTTCTTACAGTGTAAAGGATGCTGGAAGTAGACACGTAAAGCACGCCAACTTTTAAACCAATTTACAAAGTGCTTGTAGCAAGTACACTGTCAAACCCCCAAATTCATAAGCTTCATGGGGTTTCGCTTCGCTGACAATTGAACATGCTCTGAGACAAAAGAGCCAGGTTTTCTCCCTACCATCCCTTCTTCCTTTCACTTCCAAACATAACTCTCCACTTGCTATTTCTTTCTAAGGAATTAGAGTTTGATCCTGGATTGGCTTCAGCAGCTAGGTCCCCAAGTCAGAATACGTTGATTTGCTCCCAAAAATCTCGTGGATATTGAAGTTGGGTTTTATTTCATTGTAACACAGTGCAATATAAATATTGCTGACTGCATTAAGATTTGGCAACAATGTAACACAACGGTACACTGAGAAAAGTTGGATTCATACTTAATTTCCAGAACACATGCAGAAAAATACATCTGAATTAAGTGTAAAATTTTGTCTGCAAACGTATCTGACATATCTACAGGGAACAAATGGGCACATAATTATGTCAACTTAGTATTAAGAGTAATTCTGTTTTATTAAATTAGTGTTAGAATTGAAGTGTTTTAAGACTGCATAAGGATAATTTGGCACCTAGCATATTTAGGAGCTTACTGAAGCCGAGCCCAAAATATAAGCCAAGTTGATATTTGACAACCCTTGTAACTCCAGTGAGATTTTAAACATACCACTGATACAGGCACAATGTAGGTAAAATAAATATTATGTTTCCAAAGTGCATTTTGACCTACTTAAACAAACATATCTTGAAGTGAGTATTAGATGGTATTAGCATTAACAAGATAGGCTGCTTAGTTTACAGAACTCAGTTTGAAGAGAACTTAGTAAAGGAGACCTCACAGCCACTGGCCTTGTTATGCCCAGTCAATCTGCAATACAACTTAAAAAGTCTGACTTCTAAAGAAAACTCAACGTTGCTCATCAAAGCTAATAAACTTATCTTCTTTAAACAATAAAATCATACAGTATTTCCTACGTACAGAAGACAAATATTCTTCAATACCTGCCTTTCAACGTGCTTAATTTTTTAATCACATTTTGGTTGCCTACCACTCATAGAAAGCCCTAATTTTTATACTCCTCAAACTAAGGTCAGTCTAATTTTTCCTTCAAAATAATTTCTGAACTGGTTTTTTTTTTTTTCTGCAATACACATCTGCCTATCCCGACTTACACAGAAACACTGATGCACCATATTTATAGTCTCCTAATTCTGCTGGCTGGTGCACAAGAATTCCACCTATACTACTATGCAATATTATACATGAATACACAACATACAACCACTATGAAAGCTAACGTTTCTCTTGTATTTCAGGGAAAAACACCAGACCTAAAGAGTATCAAGCCTTCGTTTGATACTCTTTACACACTTTTTTCCTTTGATTCCTACTAAGCCTTGAAAAGACACACATCTTTGGAGCAGAGCACAATATTCCTATGTTGTAATTAGCAGTCTGCTAGCAGGCTTTCCGAGACAATATCAGAATAACGAGTCCTTGAATTTCTCTCTTTTAAAGGTTAGTCCGAAATCATGAAAGGACAATGCAGCAAATCCATGCCTGCATACCAGAGCACTGCTGGCAGGTTTCATTTTGGACTTTTAAGCCCTGAAAGCACTTTTGGAAGACAAAACAAAACCACCTTGTGAGAAGAAGCTGATTCCATACCCACACCACATTCATTAGAGGACGCTGGTTTTCTCTCTGTCTTCTAGAAGGTAAAGAGGAGAGAACTTCCCAACTGTTCTCAAGGCTCAACGTTAAATGAGCAAGAGGTTTTAGATATACAGGAATATTCACACACCCCCCAGCTCCCAAATACTGTACTCCCCAGAAAAGGCTCTTCACCAGCCCCCAAAAAGAGAAGGCTGGGGGAAGTCTGTTCCTCAGTTCCATGCTACAACAGTAACTAAGTGGTTAATGAACTACAAAATTCTGGCACAAATATTTAATTGCTACATTAGTATTACTTCCAGTGCTTTGATCCAATCTTTCCTTCTGTAAATACTGGTCTTGTAAAGATTTGCAGATCAGAGCTTTAGTCTGGCACCCTAAATTGTATTTTTTTTCAGGAAGAAAATACGTGATAAAACTCAACCACTGCTTTGTTACAGACATTATTAATTCACAAAGTATAAAGATATTTCACAGTTAATAAAACTAATTCATTACATGTAATTTCATATTTATTTTTCACCAAATAAGCCATTACAGCAAGAAAATGAAGAACAATGTGGATTTCATGAATCTAGTCAGTTTTTCCTCCATAAAGAATTTCTTGACAATAAATTTGCACACGGAGACCGTAATAGTCTAGAAATTCCTGAAGACCTCAATTAACATAAAAAAGCCGACAGATCAAATTATGATTGAAAAGTAGCAATTTTTTTTGTAAAAAAAATGTGGGTTTTTTTTACTGTTTCAGAGATGTGCATATTTTATATGAGTAACCATGACTTCTAGCATTTATACTCTATAGTACAGTATAGGAATCCTCATTCTATCCTCTCCAAGGAAAATACTTAGTTTTTAAAAGAAACAAATAATCTAAAAAGGTATGTGAGAATTTATTCAATAATTTTCTTAGGAATTCCTATGTGCTTTAAAAATAAAAACATCATAATAATAATTTCAAAAAAAAAAATCTATCATCTCAACAGCAGTTTTGAGAACAATAAATTTTTAGCCAATTGTTTTGTTTTGTTAGCAAATACAAAAAGAACAGTGAGGAGGACCTGCCTTCTCATTATACTGCTTTAGGGCTTTCCTACTGTATCGTGTGAGAGCCTCAGCCTTGATCTAAGACTGGGGGGCCTATTTGCTCAAACAGATCATTAAATTAGGCACTTGGGGAATTGAGTTCAGTCACCGATTTCAGTGTATCAAGACCTTCACTGTGAAATGAGAGGGCAAAGTTTGCAGAAGAAAAGTGAAAGAAAGGGTGATATTCTCTAGTGGATTCTCTGACAGGTGCACTCTCAAGTTTAGGGCATAATGGTGCAATGGAGACGTAAACGAAGCTGGATTACACACAGACACTGGCATCAAATGGAATCTAAAGACCTGAGAGGTTGGTTGAGCAAGGCAAGGCAGAGGCATTACACTTACCAGGGATGCTCTACGAGAACGTCGGCTCATTGGCTGGTCAAAGGGGGGGCTGTTAATCTGCAGCTTTTCCAGATAGCCATCGGGTATCCTGATGTCAGCAGGCAGGGACAAGCGCTTGTTCAAATCCTGCAGTAAATAATGTTAAAAAAAAAAAAAGGGTCAAGGATAATTCAGAGTAAGAGTAACCCATGTAGTGGTACTGCTTTTACAGTGTTGCTATTTGAAACAGAAGTATTTATATGAACGAAGAAAGAAGTAACGTCACAGGAGGTATTTTAAAAGACATATCCTTTTCTAATAATACTTCAACTGCTTAGATAACAGTTAAATAATCACTGCTTTACAAACTCATTAACAGGAAGAATGAAACATTAAAATGTAATTAATTACGTTGCAGATACATATGCTGAGATTACTTGAATACTTATACCTACTTGGAATATCAGCAACTGACAATTCAGAGGCTGGTAAATACATTTCTTTTCGTATAGTGATTACATTAGCAGAACAAGAGTTCTCCATGATTTAAAACGTATCATCCTCTCTTTCTCTGACTACTATAATTTATTAGCTTGCTTCCATTTTCGTTTTTCCAGTCTCTACCTTGCGGCAAACATGAAGAAAATTAAAAAAGTGTTTTGTTTTGGTGTTGGGTTTTTGCTGTTTTTTTATTTGTGGTGGGGTTTTTTTGTTTGTTTTTGGTTTTTAACTGCGTATTCTTATAATTTATTTTTTTTTTTAGTTTGGCTTTAATCTCCAAACACGCCAGAAAATGAAATATCAAGTATTCTCTTCAAGCATCCAGTCACCACCACAGAGACAAAAAGGCAACATATCCAGACTCGAAAAAATATGGGAAGTAATTTCCAAAACAGCAGGAACTTTTTCAGTACAGGTAGTTTATCCAAGTAAAGAAAGTCACACTCAGCAGCAAGCTGTATAATCTAGCCCCATGGATCGTACCCTGACATCTCTGGAACCACCACTGTTTTCACATTCTTCTCCAGCAGAAGAGGGAAACTCAAGTTCTCTGCTGGTGGACCTCAGATTTAATCAATACTGACCTGAGGGCAGTAAGCTCTTCTTGATGTTACCCTATTCTATCTTGCCTATCACACCTCCAGCTTGGAACTCTGGGCATCCTGAGCTAACCTCTATGCTGGCAGTTACATCCCCATTCGTCTCCCCTCAGGCTCGGCCATGTGTTTCTACTCGTGCCTTTGCAGCAGCTTTGAACTATTTCAGCGTGCTAAATCATCGGGAAAGCATCTCAGGCGATGTGTGCAGAGCTTCCTGCCAGCTTTGTGCTCCCAACAGGTTCAGTTTAAGGTCAGACAAGCCCAGAGCCTGAACGCGGGGCAAGAGAAGCAGCAGAGCAAGCCCGGGAAGTCGGCAGCTAAACTGGCTCGGGCTGACAAAGAACTGGATCAGCAGACTTTGCAGGACTCGAGCTCTTGGTGGACAACTTGTTAAGCATTCAGTGTTGATAACGTATTTAAGTTGTGCATATGCACCATCTGTACATGCACCTGGAGCAACCGCTGAGCAAAAAAATATCAGTTAAGAAGATGATTAAAAAAAAAAAAAAGACAATGAATGCAGTTCAGGAGTTAGTTGAATTTCAGGTAGGACAGGCTAGTACACATCCCCCAGATGCCTGACCTATAAATGCCATTCACTGTGGCCACTGGATACCCTCAGCAGTTTTTGGAGTGACACCAACAAAGCTTTAACTTCTGGCTGCTGACCCCTCTGTTTTCCTTTCACTTCTCACACAGCACAAAGTCTGTTAGCTACTTTGCTGCCTGGCACCAGCTTCTTCACATGACTGGAAAACTCAGCGGCTGTATTTCTTAATTTTGCACAGAATTTTGAAATTGTCTTTAAACAAAAGGAGTACTGTTCACATAATGGCAGCTTTGACTAACATTTTGAAGTTCAATTAAAAGCAAACAAAAGGACGCCTCGGTTTTGCCAGCTTCTGATTTTCTTACTAATTTTCAGCTTTGGTATTTCAGATTTTTCAAAACATTGGCAATTTTAAAACTGCCTGTGTGGTTTCTGGAGAGTGGAGGAGCTCATTAATTATAATGGGAGCTAGCAGTAACTCCTACAATACAACGGTATTTTCCACTACAGGGTTTTCCTTCTTTTTGACAGGCTCTGCTAATGCCATTTTTGTAATAGGTACTTCAAATTCAGTGAAGTTAGAGTCACCTGAAAAGTGAAATGTCTCTTACCTACTGCAGAGGGCTTCAGCTTATTAAAAATAAAAAAAAAAAATAGAGAAATTCTCCCTATCATTTACTGCGTCCTTCAGAAAATTCAGGTTGCTCATCAAAACTGAGGAGCACAAATGAAAGAGTTCCATGTTACTTTAAAGAAAGCATCTGGATCATCTCCCTGCAGCAGTAATCATGGACCACAACTCAAAGGCCTGTGTTGACTGTACCCCAGAGCTTTCCATCTCTACATTCCCTCTCCCACAGCGCTCATCCTTGGGGCAGCCCAAGTGGTGTTTCACACCTAGCTCTACAGCCTTGAAGATGCACTTCCAAGCATGCGAAGTTGATGGGTATGTCAGAAGAAGGAGGCAAAGGCAGCCTTTGAGCTCCGACAGCAAATCAAAAACCATGCCATTCACTGTGCCCAGCACCCGCCATCAACCAACACGCATCTCTTCAAATGGAGAGAAAGGGAAACAAAACAAGTGTGAGATGCTTTACAGATACCAAGGATTCATTACATTGTAGTCCAGATACTGTAAAAACTGGAGATAGAAGTATTTTAGCTACCAGAAAGTATTATAATGGGAGCTAGTTGTAATTCTGTCACATTCTATTCTATTCTATTCTATTCTATTCTATTCTATTCTATTCTATTCTATTCTATTCTATTCTATTCTATTCT
>WTSP01024955.1:0-70321 GCA_025331215.1 Actenoides lindsayi | reverse complement strand
TATTCTATTCTATTCTATTCTATTCTATTCTATACTATTCTATTCTATTCTATTCTATCCTATTCTATTCTATTCTATTCTATTCTATTCTATTCTATTCTATTCCCCCTCCCTTCATTCTCAGAAGCTCTGCCAAGGCCATTTTCACAAAAAGCCATTGCAAACCCCCCCCCAACTGACTTCACAAATCCATCTGACATTCTCCATTCTAAATCTACATTTAGTGGTACAGAGTGCTCCGCAGTGCGTAACACAGTTGCTCTTTTGAATGTAAGTATTTACTGATGCAAAGGCCAAAGTCTATTCCATTTTGGGGAAGAACCCTGCAAACAATGGTCTACTCTAAGTATACAAAACCCATCCTCACTCCCACCACCCCTGCAGTTATCAGTCTTCAAAAAAACCAAACCAAACAAAAAAATCCTCCAAATAAACAAAAAAACCCACATATAAAAAAAAAAACAAACCCACAAAAACCCCACAACACAATCTGAGGGGAAAAGTAGGGAGAAAGTCTTTTCAGGACTGTAGTTATTTTTTAAATTTTCCTGTTTAACATTTATAATACAATTGACAATATATGACAGCACTACTATCCCCCCCCGAAAAATGTGCATTTATTTCTTGAAAAGCTACATTTTTGTCACATTGTAAATAAAATCATAACACTACCCATGCTACTTGACTTCTTGGAGCTGAAGACAATTTCTTTTCGGAGAGGAAAACAATGATTTCATGGAAACTGCATCAAGTACTTTACAGATTTTTTCCTCCTAATGATCTACACTATTACTCTACTTGCAACACTCGTGCATATTTGGTTGTGTTGAAATGTCAACCAAGCCAAGAGTTCTTTTTTAAAACCCTGTATTAAAATTCTTACCTACCAGTCAGAAGCCTTTTATGGCACCAATCTTTGAAAGATTTCACATAAACTTACATATATAAAAGTCACGCATATAAAGTCTTCTTTGTATTATAATTATCCTTTACCTAACTGCCTAAAATAAGCAAAATTAAAGAAAGTTGTTTAGACTGCACACCCAAGCACCTGAAAGGCATAAATTAACTACGTTTTGTTTGACTGTACCACCTTAATTCCTCCCAGTTTCTGCAATAACTGAAGCAACCATCTCTTGGGAAAAGCAAGCAATCATAATTAAATGCTACACAGCAACATGAAAGGGGACTCATTAGGCGTGTACAAGAGAAACAAGCACAACATTTCCTAGTGTCTAAACAGAAAAGCTGGAAACTAAAATTACGTGAGTTTGATACAGTTGAAAAAAAACACAATTTAACTGAGATTATGTTAAAAAGAAAAGTAAAAATCCTACCATACACAACCCCTTTTGAGCCTTGAGTGTTCAAGACCGGCCAGTCTGCCGTCACTTGGGCAACCTGTGGCAGCAAGAGACTCACTGTCCCTGCTGTGGGCTGTCCCTGGGCTACCTACAGCTAATCCTGCCTCCAACTGAGTGCTTCCCATCAGCAGGTTGGTGTTCAGCTGCTTCCCAGAAAGCTGGGCCTCAGCATACCTGGTGGTGGCTCTGGAAGTGGAAGACAAACACCATAGCCACAAATGCCCCCAATTCCTCTTCCTCCTTCCCCCCAGCTTTTATTGCCAAGCAGCACGTTAGGTGGTACAGAATAGCCCTTTGGCCACTTTAGGTTGTCCATCGAGCCCGAGGGAGCCTTTACGAAGAAGCCTTGGCTAATGAAGCCCAGAGTTGCACAATAAATGCAACTGTCATCGCTGCTCCTGCAGCCATCTTGCTGTTGCTGCTTTAGCAGAGCCAAAACGTGCTCTTGGGAGCCCCGTGGCTTGCTGCTCTGTTGGCATCATGCCACACTGCAGTGCAAGCAAAAAGTAGGAAACAGCGATTTTCAAGAATTTCCAATTCTTTTGAAACCTCTGTGGAAGACCAAAAAGGACACTTTCTGGACAGGGGACTTCGCCCACTCTCATTTCAAAGACCAGCTGAATCTAATGATATGTTGGCATTTCTCAGAAGAAAAGGAAAAAAAAACCCAAAACGCTTAAACCAAGGAAAACACTTAAGCCAAGAGACCTTTTATAATGGAAATTCTTAGCCAGCCGTTAAAAACGCAGGCTGTTACAATATCCTGCTACAATGCTGTTTAAAGAAGTAATAAGGAACCATGTAAAATTCATGGCAGGACTGATAATACTCCCTACGCTCTTTAATTCTTGATATTTAAGATTTTGAGCCTGTCAACACTACGGAGTCAAATGTCCGTTTTTAACACTCATCTTGCCTCCCTTTATGAACCTTTAGAATTTCTCTTTCATTTTTTTTAAAGGTAGCAAATGAGACTAACTCCCCGTGCTATCATATACACCCTTTTTTCCCCAACGTAACAGGTGTAGAAGTGGTGTACACAGACCATCGACTACGTAAAGGCCATCTGGGTGCATTCCTTTAACTCTTTACCAAGCAAAGGTTTCCTGGAATGCCAAAACCTCACCTTTCATGGACAACGAAGTACTTGAGGTAAAACAATCTTTTAGCAAATTAAGAGGATGGAATTTTCTTGTACATCACGTAAGGTTTATCGATCCAAGTGACGTCCAATTTATGACAAAGCTCTGGTCAATTGATAATGTTTTCTTATTGGAGTATTCTAGGGTTATCTTTAGGGTCAACTTGCAGCAAAATATATCAGTGTTCATTAAAGGTGGTACTATTAAATGCTCAAATGCCTACAGTTAAGTGCATGTTGCTTAATGAGCTGTTTTTTGATCCAGTTCCAGAATGTCTTCTGGAGAGCATAATCAGGCACCATTTGCTTTGCTAGGGTAACCAGAACGCTTGTGGCATTTCCCACCTCCTTCTACAACTCAAACACACATTTTCTATCCTCATGTGCAATGCTTACTCTCAGTCTTGCTTTATCACTGGTATTACTGGCAGAGAAATGGATAATATTTTTATAATTTGCTTGAAACGAGAATCACATTTGTCCTGCTCCGCTTGATTGCAGATAAACATGGAAGCACTTGTGACACTACTATCACTTTTGTTTTCTGTGGAAATAAACTACCCCAACTCGTGCTTTTCTTTACCATAGATTGCTACTGCTAGCTACAGCAAATGCTCTGAGAAGAGCCACACTTGGTTAAGCCTTTTCTTTCACCTGGCTAGCATCCAACTGCGCTGCTGTGACTTCACGTGCAGATTCTCTCTACCAATGGCTACTTAGGCTTGGGTACAGGAACAGGAGGCAGGTATTTCAACTTTAATCCTGCAGGTCCTGTGAGCTGAGTAACTTATCATGTGAAGTAAACATCCATGTCTTCCAAATTAAAAAAAAAAAAAAGCCAACAACCACCACCAACAAAAAAACCCAAACACCACCAAAAAACCACACAAACTCCCCCAAAACCAAAACAAACAAAAAAACCACAAAACAAAACCAAACAAAAACACAAAAAAAACCCAAACAAACAAACAAAAAAAAACCCAAAACCAAAACAACCACCAAACAACCCAAACCCTCTAAAATACCTCCTGCTGTTCACACGTACTTGAAAGTAACAGACAAAATTCCCAACATTTTGTCTCTCTTTACTTTTGGTCCCCTTTTAGATGGCCCAAAATACCGTTGCACATATCAGCTTCTAGACTTGCCACCCACAGTAAACCATTCACAAGAGTTTAATGCTAGAACTCTGTTTTTCACCACTGACTCTCCAACAACTCTATTTCATCTCCTATTCTCCATAGTAGAAATCTACCAGCTACTCCTCTTTCTACTTGCTTGGCATGGCCCATCTAATACTCTTTAGTGCCACAGCATGACACCTCTCATTCCTGGTCAACAGATCAATTTTCAATTCTCTTAAGCTCTGTCAAAAAAAAAGTACATCTTTCCACAGAATTAACCTATTCTTATTTGTGAAAGCAACATTTAACTTTTAGCTCATTATATCAGACATTAAAATAAAAAAACCTTCTGGTTTTCCTTAAGTCACTATATCTATTTTTTCCAAGATGCATTACACACTTTGGTAAATTTTACTGAAGTGAAATAAAGGTAATTTTAACTCAGGATATAGAATGTTTGAACTCTACATGTTAAAACTGCTCTAAAAAGAAGCAATTTGAAATATTCACAGTCTTTAGCCAGTCTTCTGATGACACAAGTCATTACATCTTTGACTTACTCAGCACATTTAGACAATAGACACAACTATTTTTCACAAAACAGAGTGACAATAATAAAAAATAAACAACCAGAAAACTGCCCCTGGGCAGGATCTGTTGAGATCTTCCCGAGTCCGATTCTCACCATGCTACAAATGGCAGGAATAGAAAAATTGATACTACTTTTAGTTTTATCCTTTAACAACTGTGCTGATCTGCAGGCTGTTTCTTGCCGCAGTAGCAACAATAAATCTTTCTCAAATCTACTTGGCTGTAAATGCCATGGAACTTTCAATTGCTAGGCTGTTTCAGGCTGCTACTGCACTCACCACTGCAGCAGCAGAAGAAAGATTCTGGCTTCTGCCAGTGAAGCAATAGGAGGCAAAAAAAGGGCAACACTGCAGTAGCAATTGACTCATCCTAAAAACTGGACGGGAAAACCAGGATAGCATCAGCCTCAGTCTGATGATAGCATCGGCCTCGATTCACTAATCCTTGACTGTTTCAATTTGCTAATCTAACACCAACTACCTCCAAATCCAGTATTTCATTGCTTGGGGCCAGAGGTTCCCTTTTTTGAAGAATGGGCTCTAAGCTGACAATGCAGTCACGTGGTGTTAAGAAAGTCAACTGGCAGAACACTACCCCTTCAAAACCAAGGGAGCAAGTACCTGCTGGTGCAGTTTTAGGACCCCAGAGGAGAAGGAAGCAGGTAGCCAATGGATGACACAAACTATATTGCCAAGCTGCATCACTATAGACCAAATCTTCCTTCTTTGGTTCTTCGGTTTCTTGGTAAGCTACATTTCCACACCAACCATTATTTAAGGTACGTATTTACTAGATGGCAAACAACAAGAAGCTCTCCACCTCTCCCTGACATTTTAGCTTATTGTTTAACAAGTAATACTGTTAAGTTCCGTCAACAAAAGTTTGTTATAGCCTCACAAAGAAAAGGAATTGTTCTTCTGAGTCTACAGACATCGGTCTGACGGTCCAAACAATTCACCATAGATTAAATGAAAATGTTTTGCTCTCTTGTGTAAGCATTGGTCTGAATTGGCCTTCTCACCAGTTTTAGCAAGCACCAGTGAGACATACCAGCTGCAACCACACACTGTTCACTAATAAGTCATAGTGCTTTTGTTCACTGGAGAATGCTTAATGAGATCTAAAATGCTACATCATAGAACCCTCTATGCAGCACAGTTCAACTTCATAACCTGCTTACTGTAAAAAAAAATAAAATAAAATCCACTTTTCCTTGCATATAAGAAAAGAAAAAAAAAAATCCACCACCACCAGTGGATTATGTGCTACTCCATGATACGCAAATCAAACAAATTAATTGAAAAAACATTTGCTTATGGTCAAGGAGAATTTAAACACTCGAATATATGACCTTATCTGAATGCACTTATTGTACTATTCTAGTAGCAAATACCATGTGGAGCTTTTTCTGAAGGGTGCCTTATCAAGTTTCAGTGCATTTTTGTCAAGTGATAGTTTGCACAATTGAAGCCAAGTGGATCCTGTATGGAATTACAATACAACAAGATGGCTAGAGGCAAAAGCAAATAGAAAAAAACACCAAATCCCAAATCAGAGAACATATTAACAGAGAATTTTGGTTTTTTTTTTTTAATTACAGCCCTATAGACCTCTGAGGTCTTGAACCACAACAGCAGCATACACATCCATCAAAAGAAACCTATAGCATCCTTGCAGCATGCTGTTTTAACACCTCTATAAATAAACCTTGACCGCTGTAACCAAAAAGACTATTTTAACAGTTGGGATGAGTTCTCTACACTGGTTTTCCTTACAGGTATATAAAACCTTCCTAATTGCCTCCCTCAACTGACAGCTGTAACTATAATCTCATTGTGATGCGTTCCCTTCTGCCTTCTGTAGAATGGTTTACACCTGAACACCACATTTTCCCTTTAACTTGAATGTTGTTGTTGCTATGATTACTTTACTGGAAACATTAAATCACAAACCATTATTACCCTGTTAAATTTGAGGAAAGGGTAATCAAAGAACATTTTCTTCTATTAGAAGCAGCAATGAAAATATATCTCAAGAGTCATCTAGAAAGGCTCACTGATATTGCTGTAAGAAAAATAACAGCAACCATAAAAGATGATGTCTGATCTGGTTTGTCTGGCTAAATTGTCACCTACAAAGATACCACTCTGGGGCATCAGCCTCAACATAAACCCTGCTGAAATCCACAGTCTGATGGCTGTTTTACTGAGTGGTAGGTGCTGGGAAGTAACAGATGCCAACAAAGCAAACCTGCCTTGTCAACCACTACACCTTTCTGATTTTTAAATGGAAATTTCCGTACGTTTTCATCAGCTTTTGCAACAGTTTCTATAGTAGTAGTAGCAAAAACTGCCCAGAACAAAAAGGTAGTTAATCAGCTTACAAGAAGGGAACTGGAAAAAATACCATGAGAAGCAGAACAGAATATATCACTCAAAAATGCAAACTTGGGAGCCATAAAACAGTTCTGTGTAACATTAATTACTAATACAAATCATTCACATCATTGGCATCAAGATTACAAGAGTTCCTAAAAGAAGGGCAAAAAAAGCATCAAGTGCTGATAACAGTTACCCCTGGAAAATCCAGTAAAAAGAAGGTTAAAGTCTGTCATCCAAGCTAAAGTCATTTTTCTCGTTGCCATGTCAGTTTTCTTCTGTAGAAGAAAGTCTGCTAATCAAACAGATCAAAAGGATGTCCATCAGTTTTGTCAAAACCATACCACTAATTTAGAACATGCACTTCTGTTCTTTAGAAGAGTGATTCTGAAAACACCATGCTTCAGGTGAACTTGAAAGCAGGAATTGACAAAAATAATAACATAGTTTAGATGGTTGCCAAGTGTGACTGGATGGAGACGATACAGCGAAAACTGAAATGTCTTGGTTGTGTTCTGCTTCAATTCTGCCTAGTACTGAAATCTTCTGGTAGGTGACCCCACATGCTTAGATTCCCAGAAGAGATGATGCGAAGAAAAGCTATGAATACTCATGAGGTGCAGAGAAGGAAATTATACGATACCCAGTAAATATGGCAGGAGTTATACAGCTGCAAGTTACACGGCTGCCACGCACAGAATGCAGGGGGAAGGAAGAATCTTCACTCAGAGAAGGCACTGGGTAGTAACACCTGCTGGGGATCCCAGGGAGCCTCCCGAGTGGCAAGAGATGTAGGACTGAATGCTCATGCTATCTTCAAATACTGTGCTTCCTGCTTCCATAAGCAACGACAGGAGAAAATAGTGCACTGCCCCCGACCGAAAGCCTGGGTCAGTACTGCCATCCAGTCTGCTCTTGAAGAATTTAAGCAGCTGCACAGAGCAAGAATGCCCTACTTGCACTTACAAACCATATTCTAATCCAAGGCCTACAAACAGAAGAATCTTAGCACTACGTCAGTTGAAACATCACTCAGTTTTGTGGGTTTTCTTCTGGAGAAGGCACACTTGCCCAGGTGGACCAATGGCAAGTCAAGTTACTCGCGCTGTGTCGAGACTCCCAAACCAGTCACACCCCTGGGTAAAGGATGGAGCTCACCAAAAATCCTATTTCTCATCTACGTTCCTTCTTCTGTAAGGCGACCAGTACAATGCACACATGATGACAGGACTATTGCATAGCCTTTTCATTTCTCTCTGTTCAGATAAAAAGCACTACCCCTGCAGCTAATCCTCCCAGAGGACAATTATACCCTATAGCAGTGTGATAGGAGCAGCCTGATCTGGAACACACTCCTGTCACTAATGTGACAGTCAGATGGATAAGAACTGTTTCTCAGGATAAAATATCTGGGAAACAGGCCGGTGAACAGTGGGTTATGGCCCTCTGCCAGTTCACATGCGAAGACAGCTTACAGACCTTGGACTTCTGGGCAAGGGAAACAGATGTTTCAATTTGCACAGACTCTCTCTCTCCCTATTTTTTATCCACCACAGTTCTTAATGAAGCATTCACTACCCAGTGCACGGGCACAGGGCCCCCAGCGAACGCTTACGGCTTGAAAGATGGATTTCTATCACTGCATTACTGCCCAGGTCTTCTCTTCCAGCAAATCCAAGTGAAAATGCTTTAAGCTGTAACTCCATGATCTGAAGAAGTGTTTCTTATTACACGATGAAAGCAGCTACGCTTGTAATACAGACACACGTATATTGATTCTCGGAATGTGCCGCTTCTGACGCTTGCAAAAAAGGATTCTATGCATCTGTTTTGATAAAACTCTTTTACTGATTTACTAAGTAATCGTTAATATCAGCGTGAGATTAGTAGACATTTAATTAAAACCCAACAGCTGTTTGGAAGCCAAATGCCTCACATAATATATGCTCGCACCTACTGTCAGCATGGTTCCCAAATGAGGGGAAGGAAGGAGGAGGAGGGGGAAAAAAAACCCACCCCAAACCAAAAAACAAAGCAACTGCTTTATAGACCGTTTGTGGCCTGTGAATTACAGGCAAAATAAACTTTATCTAGGCACCACAAAGAGATTCTGGTACGTCCTCTTTGTTTTCTAAGCACATGATAACAATGAACAATCGCTTAAAAAAAAAAAAAAAATTCCAGTCCCACAACTGCAGCGTTGTCAAATTCAGAAGCAGAAGAATATTATTTCCCTGTCTGTAACAGCCACGCTGGCCTAAATTTTATGTCATTTGGAGGGGGGGATGACAGATTGAAATCTGGTTATCTCCGTGGCTGGTACTGTGGATGGAAAGTTTTCACCTCAGCAGGTTTTTCACTGCAGACCAAGATTCTCTCTCATTGCACTATCACCACTTCATATCCAAAAAGCTTCATATTTAGTTTATGTTGCAGTACGATGATTTCCTATCTAAGACAGGTCAAGTTATGGTTATCAAATTTCAGCTCTCTATTGCTGTGGAGATTCTGCTACACACACCCCCATTTTCCAGCTCCACCTTTGTTGTCTGTTTTGTGAGTCTCTCATCTTCTCAGATAGCACCATGCGAAAACTTCAGGAAGATCAAATTCTCTTTCCCAACAAAAACTTTCATATGCTCTGAACAAGGGAATCTGTCTGCTCTTCGACAGTGTAACAATTTTATTTGTATCTCTGAATTCATTAATGATGACAGAGAAAGCAGCTTTATTATATGATTCATTGCAGTGGATGGACACCAAGAATCAAAACACTGGAGGAATTATTAGACAATACAAAACATTGCAGGAATTCCAATACTGAGTATTAGTAATTAGCACTTTGTTTACAGTACAAATGTTTTTAGCAAGCATTTTAAAAAATTGGTTTGGTGGTTTTTTTTCCTTTTAATGGGCTGCTAATTTTCAGAGTTCTAAAAGTTCAAGCTGAGTATGACAAATATGGTTACACACACAAAGTTCTTACAAATAAAGAAGGACCGGTTCCAAGGTTTTGGCTTTACCTGGTTAGTTACCTTCAAAACAAATCGGGACTCTTGTCAATTCAGCAGAGAGAAACAAACATATATAACCAAGAAATTACGTACAAAATATTACAAATACTGTAAATATTGGGCAAACTAAACATGACGAAAAACGATATAGTCAGAGTGACAGGTACATTCATCTTACTGCGGAGGAACGAGGAATGCTGCTTTATTGAATGTACACAACTTTGTATATTTAATCAAATACATTCTACAATGGATTTCAAGCATGACTAATGACTTCAGCAGACTACAGCAAAAACATCCTATCACACACACACTAATTTCCTCCAGCCGTACCTATAGCATACAGCTATAACTCATCCTAAATGACTATAAAGGGAATACGGCTGCAGGCTACCCAGCGATGTCTAGAGATGACAGATCCCCACGTATCAGCCAATTAAAACTGAGAGAAGCTTACTTCACAACAAAGATTTTTTTTGTTTCTCTCATATATAATCAAATCACCACTACTGAACCAGCCAGCTCCATGACACAAATCACCCAAGGCATGCAGGCAAAAGCTGGTACAAGAGGAAATCTTTCTTCGGTTCTCTCAAAGGCCAAAGCAGTAAGTGATCCCATTCTGCAATCAGCAAAATCAGTAGGTGGATGCTGTGATGTTTAATAAAGGCTGCATCTTTCCTAGCTGTGGATGCATTAGCAATCTCTCCTGATGCAGAACGGTTTTTTTCGCAGCAATTAATAGAAAATTAGCATCTGAGATTTCTACCCATCTGTCAAAACTGACAGAAAATGACCCATGGGAAGAACAAGAGGGGGGAAAGATAGACAGTGTAATCACTTCAGGCCTTTGCACTTAGGAAATGAGGAAGTCGACTGAAAGGATTATGATTAGAATGGTATTTTAACCAAAGCTACAGAGATTGTTTCAGATTTATTTTTTTTTTCCCCCTTTGGAATGCATAAACAGGTAAAACCTCCACCTCCTCTGCTACAAAGCACTTCTAAGAAGTAAGTCAACCCAAAGTACCTCTCAAGGACAGCATTCTTAAAATTCAGATGTGAAAGTGTTCTTGGACATTAACTCGAAACCTTACTGGAAAAGTCCCTGTATGGGTACCGAAGCAACCTGGGGAAACATTGCAATTCTCACAGACTATACATCAATAGCTGCCAAAAAAAAAAAGTGTGTTCTCGTTGACTGAGCCATGAATGAAAATATGATGCTAATTTCAACAACCAGACAGAAGCATTTGGAATTTGGAGAAAAATGAGCAAATTAGCACTGGATAAACAAAGCTTAAATGAAAGCTTCCCCAAGTCTGTGAAACAGTAATATTAGAATTGTTTCATTATTAAAAAGGCCAATTAAAAGATGCTTTTATTTGACACCTTCTGAAAAACTGAAGTAATTTCCTGAACTTTAATGACTATTCCTGAGCTCTTTCGTAATTTTTTTTTTTTTTTTAAAAAGAGTTTTTGAATCCTAATCTACAAGAGAATCCTTTGGTGGTTCTTAGCCCTCTCTAGAAGACTTGACATTTCCATTGCCGTTTGTTCATTTCATTATTTCCTTGATTTCCTTGTTTCTTTCCTGTCCTAAAAGTGCATTTCAAAAAAAAACAAACAAGGGACAAAAAGTAAATAATCCCTTAATAATTATTTAATAATAATTTCCTTCATTTTAGCTTCTCCAGCACGCGTCCTGATGCACAATTTTCACGATGACTTTTTTTTCTCTTAATTGAAACATCCTGCAGAAATCAATAGATCCCCCTTAGTTCTCCCAAGTAAATTGTTCAACAGTCTGTAGATCAAACCTGAGATTAAACACAAGCCTAGGAATCCGAAGACAAAACCCCTCAGACGCAAGGAAACACATAAATAATTAACAGAGCTAATTCACAAGTTCTTGGACTCAGATCAGCACAACATGCTTGGAGTCTTTAAATTCCAAGCATAACGGAACGCCTCACAAATGAAAAATTTCTGGCACATGTACCCTACTGTAACTTACTCTGATCTGTTTCTCCAATCCTGTATCTGATAGCAGGCTTTGAATGAAGATTTAAAATCTTACAAACTACGCATAGTGGTATGTATGCTATAAAGCAGCAGCTACAAAATCTTACATGCTTCTGTAACAAAGGAATCCTTATAACTCTAACTTTTATGCTTCAAGAAACAGGGATGTGTTCTGGTTTTCTTCGCCAAGGGAAACGACAACAAAGCAAGCACAAGGGTGGCTAGTATTCATAAGGAGACTCATAAATAAAGGAAATTATGTGAACAGTTATTCATAAGGTACTTTTCCTCCTTTTGTTTACCATCCTGCAAAGTTCCGTTCATTCAAAAACAGGAAGAGAGGGAAAGGCTAAAGAAGTCAGGATCATCGCTGCTGTAGCATTAGTTTTAGAAGTGTTAGAAAACAGTCTGTGATTAAAAAAAAGTGTCTAAATGGTGCATCTTCTTGAATATACTCAGTGAATTGCACAGAACGGGAACACAGATATTCGACCGCTATGCTTAACAAATTCTTCCTAAAAATCTGACTCAAAACGTATTTGAATTTTTCAAAATCAACAGCTCGTGAACAACGCAAGACACATCTGATTTCCGGGTGACAAATCCAGACAGAAATCTCAGTCATATTCAAGTAATGCTCCCCCGCAGTACGTCAGAACCAGCAGAGTTAACTGGGGAGCCGAGAAGTTGTAACAAACAATTAAAGCAAGCCCCAGCTCTACTGTCGATTTAAATGGTCCTTCCACGAAAAGTCAGTTACCTCCATGGAGATTCGCCTGTGTATCCGGTTCCTGAGACAAACCCCCGTGGGAGACTGAACTTCATCCGATGAGGTGCCGGAAGCCTGGTCACTTTCACCATCTGACCCCATTTTCAGATTTTCATGAACAATATCTTAAAAACAATCCAAAGAATTGAAAGCGGTTAGTAAGGAGTCCGTCAAACATCCCTCTTGTTACTGATGGAAAAGAACTGTATAATTACTCTGCATTGGGTTATACGGGGGAGCAAAAGACTCATGGCAGTCTCAATGTGCTTTTTATGGCTCAGGAAACACAAAATGACCAGGATTACTTTACAGGACTTCTATACAAATTTTATCGTGATTTTTCTCATTTGGTTTGCAGCGGAACTCAATTTTCCCAAACAAGGGAGCCAGTCCAATCCCAATTTTAATTCCCACAAGCCACCTTCCCCTCGTAGCTTCAGTTCCTGAACTCCTCTCAGTACCTCTTCTCTTTTAGCTGACCTTGGATATAAAACAGTGCCGAGAATATTTAAGATTTTCAAATCAGACTACCTGACGTTAGCAACCTAAATGTATCTTCAGAAAGCTTAATAAAATCTGAGAGCTATAGGTGTTATTTTCAGAGATGCCAAATTTGGAAATTTCAAATATAAACCCCCCCCCCCCCAGTGTGGAGGAAGGGGATGGATTCTGACTGTCCAAATAGTAAATGCCTACAATGCACAAGTGGATTCAGCAAAGGACCTGATATTTGGGAGAAATCAAGTTAAATTTGTGACCTTACGGAGGAATTTAGGTAACAGGCTGCCTGAGTTACAGGACTTCGCAGAATCTTCACGTCAACTGAAAATGGTACTTTAAACACTATCCTGCAGATTCATTCACACGGAAGAGTTTATGTATATTATGTATAGGCATTACTTTTAAGCACCACGGGATCTTCCAGACTTTGGAAGACAAACACTGTAATGAATGAAGGGAACATCAAGGTGGTGCCACTAACAGCATAAAGAGCCAAAAGACTTGCTAAAGGACACACAATAGGAAAGAAATTGGTCATGCAAGCAACTCACTATGAGTAATGCTCCATCATCACATCTGAAATATTTTATATATGCTACAGAGATTAAATACTTATACCTATAAAGGAGGTGCTTCAAAAGACAACCTGTGCTCTCCTAATCCTTGGTATTAAGCATTATCTTGTACAGGTAAAAGAGAACCTGGGGATCAACTGAAAAAACTCAGAACTCTACTAGAAAAAAATACTAATATTAGCAAAACACACAGAGCGTCATTCTGCCTTACCACTGACATACCTGAAAATATTTAACATTTCCATAGAATTATAGCAATAATAATAGAAAACAAAACACAACACTCCCCCACCCCAAAAAAATACCCCAAAAAACCCACCCGAAAAAAAAGACCCAACACCACCCCCCCAAGAAAACCCCAAACCAAACCAAACCATAACAGAGAAATGCAAGTGTTCACTATCAACAAGCAAGAAAGCTGGATTTTCTATTTAAAAAAAAAAAAAAGCCTTCAGGCCAATGTTTGGTTATCAGCACATCTTCTAAAATCTTTATATAGGTTGGCTCACACAGAATCATGTTGACTTCAGAGGATCAAATTCTTCCTCAGTACAAAGAATTTCCTTTTACAGAAAACAGAATAGATATAAAAGAATTAACTCATAAGGTATTGGCACCGTGTATTTTAGCACACGAACTAAGCACGCGTCTCATGCACAGAGCAAATTTTGCAGCAGCATTGTGGATCTAAATTGGATTTCTATGAAAAAATCCACATTGCATCAGAATTTTCCCTGCAAGCCACGCTCAGATTTGAACTGAATGAGAAAAAAAAAAAAAAATCAGCTGCACTCCTTGCATAATAAGAAGCAATCTTGTTTCAAACAAGGTAAATACTCATCAGTGCTTCTAAAGGTATGGTAGTTTGAACTAGAGGAAAAGGCTTTCAGAAAGTGGTCCCTAAAGATCAGTCTTAACCTTAAGCTAAACAGACAAAATGCAGCTCTTGTTTTTGCCACGTCTCTAAGAAACCTCTCTTATTCTCTGTCTTCTTGAAAAATCCCTAACAAACCAGGAAATTATTTTTTAGTAATACAAAAGCATCATTGAAAACACTATTTGCAGCAAAGATGCTCTGTCAGCATCGTTGTATTCGCAGTATCAGTTCTTTAATAAAGTTTCTCTTTTAAAATACTTTTCTGAGAGGTCATATTGGCAACTACAGCTCTCAAGATTCTGTTTGTAAAATTAACTGTAACAGCTCCTGGCAGTTGTTCTCCAATCTGTTTTCCTCGTGTTAGTACAAGCACACCGATTGGGCCCAAAAGTTTATTTTCATTAGAGAAGCTAGACAAGGGACAGTTACCTGGGCAACCTCACAAAATAAGACTGATGAAATTAAGGAAGGATTGCATTCTAAGCCGTGGAGCGATGACATCACTTCTTTTTAAAAACGACTGACTCTTATTAAATTGGTCACGTGATCAATACTTCTTGTTTTAAAACACAATGTTCAATTCACAAAAGCTCACTGAGTAGGAAATTACTATGAAAAAAAAAAAAAGACACTTTGAAATGGAAAGCTCTGAACTACAAAAAGCATCCTAGTTGCCAAAGATAATTCTTCTACCAAGACGACCACCTGTGCAATAATAAACTAAGTCCTAATTCAAGAGCTAGCAGCATAAACCCACACCTTTGGAGCAGATAATGTAGCTGCAAGGAGATTCTGCTCTTTATATATCAGGAATGCAAAGACAAAGTGGATCTGCGCTGTTCGAGTCTAAAAATGGAGTATTTTCAACTTAAATAAGATGGTCAGTCTGTTTTGGCTACTGCTGCACTATGATTAATTCTGGTAAGTCTGGATAAGCTGCATACCCATAACCAAAAGGGTTTAAGCAGGATACCGGCTGCAGTATCCAAAAATCTACCACTAAGCACATGTCAGAATTTCTGAAGGGCTAAATACCCAACTGCTCCTATCTATAAAGCTCTGCAGATGATTTAATTATATTCTATACAGGGACGCTTTTAAGCTTTTTAAAAATATCTTGACTGTGTTATCATAGGATACAAATGCGTCCTTTTATTCAATTAAAAAGGCATTAGTAGAGCCTTATGTTCATTATTTTCACAGCATAAACGCGACATTAAGCTGGCCATGTTCATCCCTGCACACAGGTGCATGATGATAAGATTTGATTGAGCAAAGATTAAAGAAATATTTGCATGATTCTGATTTCACCAAGCTTTTCGACAGGCGAGTTCACCTGCACCACAGCCAGCTTTCTTGGGTCTCTGGAGGTTTGAATGGTCCAAAAAGTTACTGAATTGCTTTTATTGAGTACCCAAACCATTCTCTTACACAGATGTTTATTTTAATTCACACTGCATATGGAGTTAAATACCTGGTATGGCCATGTAATGCAAAGCTGTGGATGACTGTAACGTAACAGGAAAACTAAGGAAATACATTAAAAAAACCCCAAAGGCTCTCCTCATTTCAGCTGTGAGGAATGCCCCATGGAAGGAATTCATACAGGGAAGCTAGAGCTAAAATAATATTTACTAATTAGTCAGTAGCAAGACTGCATAACCTTTCCATCTTATTTTTTATTATTATCAAAATAATCACGTGACTTGCATATTGGATTCCTCCCCAGGTGCACTTCCCAAAGCTTCCTCTTCTATGGAAGTGGCTGCATTGTGTGACCAGTTTCCCTAACGACCATTCAAGCTGAGGAAGGCCACGGTGAGCAACTGCCTTTGCTGTTAACGTTACCAAACTGGGGAAGCTGTGTGGAAACACCATTCCTTTCAATTCCAGTATTTATGACAAAGAAACGAAACTTCTCCATAACCAGATCAACGCAACCGGCAACAGCGGAGATCAAACTCTCCCCTGGTAGCTACTGAGGCTCACCAGGAGGGGTAGCTTCAGTTGGCTTTGCCGAGAGCCTCTCCAGTGTTCCCAGTAATATAAATATGGAATAAAGACGACCCAGTTGGGACTGCATTCATCCAGGTCAGATCCAAAAACGGTTTATGAATTCTGGCTCCATGAAGGACTGCAGCAGATAAATGTTCCTGGAGGTGCAAGGCTTTAGAAGCTGTGTAGATACACGTGAGCAAAAAAAACCAAACCCACCTCAGCTAGACCTTCATGGCTGATTCTAATTTGACCCGAGAATGATCTATGTTATTAAAAATCACGATAGTACCTGAATACTAAATTAAAAATAAAAAAAATAAATTTAAACAAAAGCACAAATTTTATACATCAGATTTACGAAACATTCTATAAAACTAGCAGAGATGTTTCTCAGTAGAAATTATTTTAAAAGCATTTTAGGATTTTACACATCACGACAAGAGCAGAAACTCGTGTCCAGAGCTCAAAAAGCAAATGAGCCTCCAAAACTCTCCTGGGCCTCTCAAACAATTTTGGTATTGAAAATTTTATTCAAAAGCAATCAGCGTGAAGATGCGGGTCTCATTTTAATGTTTTTTAACCAAATAACCATCCTTTAACTGCCATAATTTTCTGGTACTTCAAGAATCTCTCTCTGACAGCATTTTTCCACACTGGAACAGAGGAAAAAAATGGAAAGAAAAGAGGATGAATGAAGAAAGCAAAGAAAATTAAAAGTCTCATATAGCATATTTGACCACTTCATTTCTAGCTTCGTTACCCCAATGGAGAAGACCTCAGCAGTCTGCTGAGCACTGATTGTTCTCGTACAGCAGAAACAAAAGGAGGAAAGATACGAAAGAGGAACAGAAAAAGCATTAGTAAAATGCTTGTGCATGCTTGTATTTGTATTATCTACCACTAGATAACATGTAGAAGTAGCTTAAACTTCCACCAAATGAGGAGTAAAAAAAAGATTGGCATCGTTAATTGCATCATTTCATCCAAAGCAATGTGTTTAAGATACACACATATATATACTCAGCAATCTATTCCATACTACAACAAAATCACAAATTCTACAGGAATCTGTAGCTATTTAAAACATGTTACTATAACATTTCCTACAGACTAATATATTAAAACTGTGAGTGCTATTTAAACACTCAATCACTTCTAAAACTTGAACGCCTGAAAAAAAAACCCCAAACCAAATACACTAATGGCATTCTTCTGCAATACTTACATATTAGTATTTCTTTCAGGTGAAAAATAAAGGTTTGAGAAAACTGGAAAACCATTTCAAAAAAACCAACAAAAAATCTACTTATGAATTTTACTTTTGCAAAGTTGATTTGAAGTTCGTGGTGACATCTTGAAGAGGAATAAGTTATTGGTAAATTTACATTTTAACATGTTATAGAATGTTTTTGAAGGCAACAGACAAAACCAGCATGACTACAGAAGTATACATCTCTGCTGTTCCTGCACACTTTTTTTTTATACATCTGATTTGACAAATAATCCACAAAAGACTACCTAACCAGAGATTTAAGTACATAATTTTTAATTATTTTTTTTTTAATTTTTTTTTTTACAACTTTACCTTATATTCTGGGCAGCTTAAGCAAAGTTTGGCTAGGATAAAAAAAGAAAAAACAACCCAAAAATCAAGTGCATAGGACTTGAGTGAAATCAGGAATTGCTATAGCAGTCAATCTGTGGACACTAAAATCTGTTTGTTTCTGTGATGATAACAGCTGCTAAATTCAATTCAAGAGGATAGAATAATTTTTTCAGTTTGAATGGCAGCACAAACAGTAAAAAGGCAAGGTTTTGAACATGGTGAGTGGTATTACAGCAGAGAAGGATATAATTGGTTTGACTACTATCTTGAAGACTCATAACTTAATCTTGAAGAAGATCAGTTTGTCACACTTCTAAAGGAGGGCAGAAGATTGAAAAATTAATAAAATTCTAATTTAACTGTGACTTGCTCTCATTTCCTAGTATCAATTAATTAAGCATAATTTAAAATAACATAAAAGCAGGCTAAAACATTAATGGTGACTGGAGGCAGCAACATGAAAAAATCCTTGAAGGAGGTAAAAAAATAAATCGTAACTTATTTGCTCCACAGAACCTCAAATATAGCTTGGGACCACAACAAAAAGATAATTATAGTTGAGTGGCCTTAATTTATCAGTGAAAAAAAAAGCTTTTTTTTTTTTTTCTTATAATAATGAAATGTCTATGGAATACAACAGTTCTTTCTGAATTTCACATACAGGATGATTATCCTCTACTTTTATCATATTCAATTTACTGTAGTTCTCACCAGTGCTTAACTGAGATGGACATTCAGGTTTCTTGAGAAATATTAAGAAAGAGTATTTCGCAACTTTTGTAACTTGGAAACTTGTGAAAAACTCCTGGGTGACTTCTGTATGTTCTTGCAATCCCTTTTTTTTTCTGAAAATCTCAAGAGACATCCAGCACCTTAAAACCAAGTTTCTCTAACAAGTCCAGAAAAAGCTTACTGCACTCCCAGAGATTTGTTAAAGCATTAGAATACCTGTATCCCTTGCTAAGAATCAATACAGACATTATTCTTCATAGAAAAAAATGAACTTTAAACAACGTAGTAAATTACCTAATCTGCTCCCATTTCTGGGCATTGCCATGAAAGAGCCGAGGCTGCCCCCTATGACGCTATGTGGTCTCCGTAAAGGGGGCTTCTTGAAAGATCCTGTGTATTGGTGGAGAAATGAGTGCATGCTGTGAGACGTTGGAGGCCTGCCATTCTTCACAATAGGCTCTACAATTCACAAGGATCAAAATATTCATTCCCACAAGCAAGTAGGAGTGTCAGGAACATGTCAGAAGGAGAAGGAAAGAAAAAAAAAAAAGAAAAAAAGAAAAAAAAAACAAGTTACTAGACAGGAAATCACCACTCTGGTAAAAATCTTTCACACACTAGCAGCAGACCATCATACTACTGCCATTTCTCTATTAACAAATTAATAATTAATTAACAAACTAAAACATGGCATCAAATATCACCCAAATTTCATTATTGATTGTCACTGCTGCTGGCTCAGTAAATAATCTGACTATACAGTCTGAAAAAGTGAATACAACCAGAACGTAGGGGTTTTTTTCGTATCAGTATAATTATTTTCTTGTGAATCATTTGTCTTATTGCTCAATGTTTCATCTTTACTATAACTTCAACAGATCAGCTGTTAGATCAACTCACATGATGAGCAAATTCAACCACGAGTCTTTGGAAATATCCTCCCTTTAAAAATACTTGAGAGTCACCAGCAATATGGCCTTGCTGCTGGAAGGCCTTACAAAGAAAACGTACCCATCTATACCCACCAGAGCTGTCAGGACATAATTAAGGTTATTAACTTAGAGGATATAAAAAGAATTAAGTACTCGTTAAGTTATTTTTGCTGTCCATTGGATTGCGTCTCAAACAGTTCACTGCATTTAGACTTAAAACCATGATTGTTAAGATTTATTTTTTTTTAAATTATCATTGATAAGCATTTTCTAAGAGTCGAAACGTTACAAATTTTTAAATCTTACATATAAATACGCACAGAACTTGAGTGTTCATGTCCTCTCAGCAACTTGATTCTGCACACATAACTAGCACTCGGGTATCGCCAAGGTACTAGAAGCGGTTTAAAAAACACAGAGGATTTTTTTTTTACCCCACCAAGAAGCAGAACAGATGTCAGCCTGTATTGACTGTCACAAAACTGGACTTACCAGAACCACTACTGAAGTCATTCACCCAAGAAATTCAAGAAGAAATACTCTCACTACAGGAAAAGTAGAGATCAGAATCACATACAAGCCCTGTCCCCCTACTAGGAAAAAGCCCAGAAGATATGTCCAAACAACACTACAGATCAAGTAATCTTGTTTTTCCATCATTTCATTCTTATTACCACGACAGATACGTGTTGCTTGGTGTTATTTGGAAGACAGAAAAGGCAGCAGCCACTCACTGAGCAACTACAGCACAAGTGCTACTGAATGCAGTGGCACCTCCAGAGGCATTTCTGCGGCCACTGCTTCCAGGGAGTCAACTCAGCTGGGATCTGCTCAGAGCCTCACTCACACCTACTGGGACAAGGAGCAGTCTGGGATGCTACTTCATCACCCCAACACATATTCTCACACGCAGGGACCCCAAAATCTTGCTTTCCCCTCCAAAATAAGATAAGAATTATACACCTAGGAGATTTGATTTTACAGAAAGCAGAATTTCTACGTTGAAGGAAAATAATAGCTGGGGGAAAAAAAAAGCCAAAATAAAATGCTTCAGGTAGAAATTGGAATGTGACAGTACACATCAGCATCTTTCAATTAGCATCCTTCCTAAACACAGCTTCAAAGCAAACAGGAGCAAAACCCATACGTTTCTGTATGTAGTTGTGAAATATGATCAATGTTTTCACTTTCAAAACTCCGCACATCTCTGTCCCAAATCCTTATTTGTGTCCCTAACATACTGCATCATCCCTTCTTGATTTAAGAGGGGTATCAGCCTTCCTCTTGTGTGCCCTCACCGCCAGGTTTATCCTAAGACAGCAGGCAGCAAATTCCCCATCAAATTCTGAATAGAATCGATTACTATTTCCACATGACAGGAAACAGGTTCGTCTACAGCACAACTACTGCATTTGCTTTTTATAGATTAAAACCTGCTTTCTGCTTTCCAATTTTCTTAGTAACCCTTGGCTTGAATTTGGTTTAGTTTCTAGGCTAAAAACTTCCAAGTGAGTTTACAC
Organism: Actenoides lindsayi; assembly: GCA_025331215.1. Classification (NCBI taxonomy): domain Eukaryota; kingdom Metazoa; phylum Chordata; class Aves; order Coraciiformes; family Alcedinidae; genus Actenoides; species Actenoides lindsayi. The sequence goes on along the minus strand of WTSP01024955.1, from coordinate 49,174 downwards.
ACAGTGCTAAACAAATGCACGATAACACCGAAAACCCAAATACCTGATGAGTACATAGCTTGTTCTGTTGAGACAGCCATCACTGGGTATAACTATGATGCTTGGTGGGTTTTAGTGGCTAGTCTGCCTAATTTTGAAGTTAGCAGTTCATCTGTATTCCTTATATAAGCAATAAATAATATATACTAAGCACGTAACTCTACTTCATTTTCATCGTTTCTAAACCTGATTTTTAATGGAAAAAGACAGCCAACTCAGAGATGTTTTTTCTTCTGGGAAACTCTGATAAATAAAACTCTGCTCCCTTTGACCAAGCCCCACTCCACCCCAAGCAAAGCAGAAGTACCTCCATTTTTAATTTTGCTTTGAAGCCCTATTCATAAAACCAGGAAAAAAATCCTCAGATTTTTTTGTTTTTTTCTCTGTTACGTTGGATATGTATTGCTAGAAATCACTCAAATATTTTTGAGCTCCGCCACTAGTGTCAACAGCCTTACACTTTGGAGGGTTCTGAGCAAAGTGCTGCAAAAGACAGATGCCTGGTAACTGCAAATGCACCTCTCATGGTAAGATTATGGTCTCGGCACAAAAATGCCAATTCTGCACCAAAAGAGACATTACTTCTCTCATCCTAATGAGAGACTGAAGATACCAGGATCCACCTCAATAAAGGCTGGAGAAGCACCAAAAGCAGCACAGGAAAAGGGGCAGGGCTGTACGGCTGGAATCGAAACTCTGCCTGCGAGTGTGCCAGTGCACACCTCAGCCAGCCTGCCCACCCATACTCACCCCTATACCCTCACAGTCACTGAGGATTTCCAACCATATGGGAACATATAGACACGTGGACTACAGCTGCGTTAACAAAGCACAGGATTGGTAATTCCCCTTGCATGATACAGCTTTTATCTACTCGTGCTAAAACTAAGCTCTCCATCAAAAAGGCCAGAATTTATGTATACACTGAGTGACTAAGTGGAGATGGAGTTGTATGTTCATTACTAACATGACAGTGTGATGAACAGAGATGACTGCTTAAAAAACTCGTTTTCTTTGTAGCATTGGTGTATTTGCATGTATTTTACAGTTTAAAAAAAGGCCTAAAACATCCCAACACGAAACATTAATCTCAAATACAAGGATAAGTATCAAGCACGTAAATAAGCAAACAGCAAAATGATATAAAAATGAGAGACAAATGGTTCCCATAGATCCAATTATACAGAAATAACTTTTGCCATTACAGGCAACTATTACCTTCCTCCCCTGTTGTATCGTTCTAAATTACAGAGCCCCTTATGAAATTTAATAACAGTGATATGGGTCATGTAGTAGGACAGGCCTAACTACCAGCTGACAGGGAAATGGAGGTTACAAAAACTCTCAGATCACTAGTAAACTTCTGACTAAGAGAAGTATTAACAGTACCTGCTTACGATCTTTTTTTAAATCCAAGTACACGTTAATTTACAAAACAAAGGGGAGCACATGGCATGTTACAATAGTAACATACAGACTTACGGTCTGGAAAAGTATTTTAGTTATATACAGTTCAATTTGCATTGCTAAAAACTATGTTCACATTAATTCTGCACCATGTGCTGCCTCCTCCCGCAAATGTGACAGCAACAGCTAAGACCTGGCACAAATGTTGAATGTGATCCAGCAAACTCTTGCTGGAAATTAATTTCCAAGACAGTTTATTATTAGTTTTGTGCATTTGAGATACAAGACTGAAAGAAAATGCTTTTGAAAAAAAAGTATTTAACTCCCTCTGACCTAAGATCCCCAAGTGCTTCTTCCAAAGTTACAATTGCATTTAATTCACTTAGAGAATTGGTGGGTTTTATTTTCAGGATTATTAATATGTTGAATCACTACATTTAAAGGGTAACGCTGTGGTTTTTAAGGTGTGAATTTAGTGCAACTGCTTGGTCTTGAATTAGAGGAATCAAGCTTGTAAAAGTTAAAACACCTTTACTACATACACGTATAAACTGCTTCTTGTAATTTTGTCTGTGATTAAGGGTTTGGTTTGTCTTTATAAAAAGAAGTTTCCCTGTATAAAACTCATCAACATTCCTTCCATTAGTGTCATTGTCCTTGGTAAGTACGATTCAGTCAGCACTCAAAGGCTTAGCTGACATGATGGAGGTGTTTCCAGTGGCACAATAGGTATTTTCACGGTGCTACTGCTTCAATATTCAGCCACAGCCAAAATGAATGATAGAAATTAAAAGGGGGGGTAGAAAACCACCAGAAAATCTGCCACTATGCAAGCATTTGTATCTACTCCATTTTGAGTATCATACACGAACGAGAGACCTGCTCAGGGTTACTAACTGCACAGACTCACCTAGTTCAGGAAGTTTCTGAACTAGAAAACCAGTACAGTACTCTGGGGAAATGGTGTTACATTTCTAATATAGCTCTAACTTTAGATTTGCCCTCAAATGTCATCCTCAGAGCCTTAAGAACAGAAAGGCAGAACTGCAGCCATCTTACCGTGCAAGACTTCTGCAGCACCTGGGCAGTTAGCTCCTGTTGGCACGACCACTCCAGCGAGGGCCTTATTAATTATCTCCAACTCTTTCCTCACCCTGCTCTATAAACTGTAATTCCAAACTGATAGAACTTACAAATATGGAAAGTGAGCAGAGAGAGAGACTTCTCAGTGGTTCTTTTTTCAATTGTCTTTGGTCAGCTGTTATTACATACTCTTCTCATTTGGGCTACAAAATCACTTCATCTTTGACTCATCTTTCAAGGAATGTCACTTCAATTCTTACATTCCTTACGCAACCTACTGAGCTATCCTGCAAATCCAGTTTTTAAGTGTGGAAAAAAAGTTAAACATTCTGAATGAGAACATTTATAAATATTATTCTGGCACACAGGGCGAACACGCCGTTTTCTTTCCAATGGCCCTGAACACTTCTTGAAATATGGCTGTGTCCTGTGTTGTTGGTTTGGGTTTTTCTGAAATTTTATATATATATATACACACATACACATACATAAACACAACACACACATATACACACACTTGGGTTGGTTTTTTTAATGCCACATCCGTATTATGTTGCTTAAGCGTGCAACCTAAGCAAGGCTTAACATTGGGCAATACATGGTGACTGTGCACTGTTGTAACGACTTGATTTTCAAGTCTGGCAAATGCTGAGCTGCCAGTTTATTTCATTTGGATCATTTTGTTGCAGTTCTTGCATCCTATCATTCAAACTTCCGCTATTATTGGCATAGCGCGACGCAACTACGACGACGGCACTATTCAGAGAAAATGCTGTCTACAACGCAAACAGCTTGGCTTCCCAGCCTTGTAAGAGCTGCTAGACTGTGTTGCTGATCTGTTTCAGAACACACACATATATTTTAAGGAACTGGAGCACCCAGTAAGGTACCGCCGCTTCGCTAAGCTTGAAATAATGCCAACACCCATGCTAACAAACGGACAAGAACGGAAAGTAACTCAAAGGAACTGCTGAAATCTTTCAGTGGGGAAAGGACAGAAGTTTATGCTTGAAGGTAAGCAGAAGAGATTTTTTTATTTCAGTTAGGGGAACTGCCAAAGTCAAGTAAAACAACAGCGCATATAACCCTGAAGCTTGTCTAAGGAACTAGTTAAAGCCAACTATTCTATGAGTTTATAAAGATGTCCTTCTCTTTTTTCCTTTAACTGCAATTTAAATGAACCACAAACTGACCTGAAACTACTCCCAAGTTAAGCAATTTTTCAGTAAATCCTCAATGTTTACCTTGTCCATCTATCTTAAAGAGCCACACAACCGCTTCCTTCCCTGCGCTGGATTCACTTAACTGGATTTACTGAAGCTGAGCCCCAGAAGGCCTGCAGAACTCCCTGGCGTTTCTATGCAAGGCCTCAGCCACTGGTACACTGTCACATATCAGTCAGCTGGTGGATTAAAGAAAGAAAGGGTTTCCATTAGGAATGCAAATGCATTTGAAACCACATTTTATGAATACGTAATATCGCAGATTCAACTACCTTTTTTTCTGTCCCGGGAGCACTTCCATTATATGACAAAACGCCCAAGTTGGCTTTCAGATCTCACTGCCTGAATTTTGGAATGATACTTGCTTCAGCTAGCTTTAATCCAGAATCAAAATCACTGGTCCTACATGGGGACAGACTCCCTTAAATCAAGCATCTCCGATAGAGATGAGTAAGTCTGCAAGGTGATGTATTATTCAGTAACCATTATCCATTCTGGACATGGAAACCACACAAATACATAAATTTGTATTTTCATTTCATACAAAGTACACAAGAACAGGTTTCTAATCAAAACCTGGCAGATACAAGAGACACAGCATATACAGCCTCTGATTTGGCTATATAGTAGGGATTGAACCCAGGCACGCTCCATGTTCTATCTAAGGATGAACTTTTGTGCAACAGCAAGCCTGCTACTGCTGCTACCAAAAAGGTTGCTCAAGGTCCTCCCCCAGCAAAAAAAAGGAATGTATTTTTGATTTAGGTTTTTGAACTAGGTCACGGGGCACACAGGGTGTTGCTGCTGAGAGGACAGCTAAGGCAGACCCTCATTTGCCACTCATAGCTGCAGCTTGACTTCTGACTGCCTCAACTACAATGAAATCTCACTAAACACCCTGAGAATCAGCTACTGTTTTTTATAGGACAGGACTCTATGCAGCTTCTTTTCTACCCACCTTGACCTCACCCTTGCTCCAGAAGAGGTTATTTGTGCTTTTCTTTTCCATTTTGATAGAGGATGGGAAAGTGTCAGGACTTTACAAATGTGAAGCTAAGTATTCATTCTCTAAATAGTCATGCACTCATCCATCACAATAGTCTTTCTAAATTATTTACACTGACAGTCTCAAATGCTGCTGTTGCACAGCTTAATTGTATTTTGGCATCACCTACTACACATTCACTTAACTTATCTGAATGCATGCTCTATTAACATTTAATTCATTTTTACATGTCTATTGGCCATAAAGACTGATTTTTTTTTGGACTTGCCATACAAAATACTTTGAACAAAATGATTTTGTGAAGAAGCTGCTGTCAAGAAGCTCTTTATTTCTTCAGAAATCTTAGAGTGTAAGCAGGTGAATTGCTGACATTTTAGAGCTGGTGTGCTGCACCTTACAACATTTAATTACACTGCTGTGAGGCTGTCAGAGCCATTCAGCAAAATTAGGTGATGGCTCATGTAGAAGAAATATTTAAATAACCCAAAGCAGCTATATGATTACTATATCTGCATTCTCAGGGAGCTGCATGAGGAGCACTGTGTAAAATACTGTATATTTATATATTATTTTATGAGGTTGTTTCCTTGGACTGTTATGTGATACCCAGGAAAACATCAAGCCACTCTAAAAATAGAGCAGCCACTCGATGCCACTTAAACCTGTATTTATTCATTAAATAAGATGAAACCTTCAAATTATTGACTATTGCAATATTAAAAACTTAGCAGAACCTCAAGGGATTCCTCCTATTGCTCAGAATTAATCCACCTGAGTATAGCAGTCATGGCCAGAGCAAACGTTCTTCACTTGAAAGACAGAGAGCAAAAATATTGGAAGCACATTTGAAGAAATATGCTGATAGAAACCTAATGAAACAGTCCTCATGTTTTGCCCAGAAATGAAGTACCTCAATGATTAAACTGGCACTGTAATGTCTTGTAAACTGGTTTGGTTTTTAAAAAAAATTTGGAACACAAGGGATAGAAATTTTTCCCAAGAGTCTGTTTAAACGACAAACCAGGAGATAATATACATGGCAAAGAATGGTATCAAGGAAATCTAAAAAACACTACAGAAAGCCTTTCAAAGTTGAGTTCACATACAATGAGATTTTGCCTCCAGTCTAGATACCAAGACAAAGAAGATCACAATCAAATGAAACATGTTCAAAGCTGAAAACCTGCCTTTGAGTTTTATGTATTTCATACTGTTTAAAAGATAATTCTGAAGTTTGCTCATTGGAACATAAGCATGGCAGTCCCCTACCACCAATCATGTATGCACGACACACAACCAGTTACTGATCTTCCCTTTGGAAAGCCTAACTCCAAAATTCATCACACTACACCAAACCCTTCACAACACTGACTCAGGTACAATTCAAGTCAATTTAAGTCAGCATCATAGCCAAAACACAAGTAACCCTGGCCCCCTGTGCTTGCGTCCCCCCCCACAACTACCCTGGAGCTCCCAACACAACCACATGTGAGGCCACACTGCCAACGAAATCTTGAAACTGAGAATCTGGATCAGTTTTGCTTTACTTTCAGAAATAACTGTGCTGGCTAGTTACGTGTATTTTACTTTTCTACACTTAACAAGTCTATCTGAATGCCATTTGAGAACAAATCTCTCCACGCCCCTCAGTGAGCCTACACTAGCAGAAATTTGGTGGATTTACAGAGTATACTTCTTCATCTAAGCATCACGTTCTCCTGCCAAACTTGTGTTCTGCTTGTGAAGGGAAACACTTATGAGTGGACACCCCCCAGTAAGACTAGAGTCTGCAGCATGCTTTGTGGCACTGAATTTTCATGCTCATTTTATTTTGTAAGCACTTCTACAAATGAATAGAGCCTCCAGGTTTTGTGGAAAGATACAAATTAAAACAGAAGGGAAGAAAGAACATTATGTTGTGTAGCGTACGTGGGATGGAGAAACCCAACTGAACAGTAATAACAAAAATTTACGTGTGCCACAGCACAGAAGGGTACATACAGGCTATAATATAAACACTGTCAGTGTAAGGGACAGTACAAGGTTCAATGTTAGCTGTGACAACTGCCAGTTATTTGCAGTAATCTGCAGCTCTAGAAGGAGCTCTAGCCCTTCTGGGGACTTCCCCTCCTCCCCAATATTTTTATTTATTTTTATTTTATTATATATATTTCCTCCAGTATTAACAGAGAAATGTTATTGATTTATTACCAGTAAGTCTTTCTGCGCTTATATTTTCAATTCAAAAACACTTGTCTTGAAAATATGTTGCAACACACTGTTTTCCTTCCAAACTCGAGGAATCAATCACACATAGCAGATGGAATGGGAGTTTCTCAGCTGTACCAAAGATGATATGAAATGGCTACAACGACAACGACATTTGGATGTTCTGAGACAGCAGAGCAGGAGGTTGATTTTTAGAAACATTCATTCCTCAGACTGGAGCATTAACTGGTCGTTAGGGCCTTGGACCTAAAAAACACTTACGCACTTTACTGTAGCTGATCCTTCCATTATTACTCACACCTGTAAAATTACAAAAAAATGATGCAAGTGTTTGTGAGACTGGATCCTGTGATCACATCACTGAGCTAAAACAGACCAAACGAAGATCAATATTATTCTAGAAATTCATTAAGCCATTTCTATCAAATCTCACTGGTTTTGCTTTAGTAGGTATATGTGTATATTTCTCATATGGAAAGTAAAAACTGGCAATACAGAATGGCTTTCCAAGTTACTTATGTATTTATGCAAGAACTGTGGATGTATTTTTTAACATATCTCGTAATTATTCTTAAAAGCATGCTTGGAGTTTTTGATAATGCATTCTATTATATTAGACAATTTGGCCACATTTTTCATTTCCATTAGCATATTCATACATATTTAAAGTATTTGCATAAATTTTGCGGTTAATTTGGCTTTAAATATGCATGATTTGGATGTTACTTCTAGCCAAATTTCATTAGTACGTTATTGGCGAGGAAAAATTTCAGGAGCAAATTTAGCTGTCAGCTACTACAAGTCATCAGCGAGTATTTTTAATACTAATCTGAATAGATATATTAAGGTAGAACCAAGAATTAAAAAAGCAAGCTGGCACTTCTGTTAGTGTGCTTGAATGAAGACAGAACGAAAAATAAACAACAAATCCAACTAATTGGGTTTATATCATGAAAACTTAGGTAAAAGAATAGCACGAAGTATAGTTCATACAGTCCACAGTTCATAAGGCTTCAGATGTCTATCACACATTTCACTGGTCCCTCTATTTTTATGGGTTATGCCTCCTCACCCAGAAACCAATTATGCTGAACATAATCTGTAAGGTAGATTTTATTATATATAGGTTTCTGGTCACTAAATAATTTGATGGTGTTCCAAAACACCCAAAATCAAACCCAAAACTGTTGGGTCATTCCACATTCAGTGCAATAGCTCTATGCTACGGCATCAAACAATATGGGCTGATCCCTGCTAATCCCATTTTGCTGCTGCTGGATGAGAGCTGCACACTGAGACTGTACTGACATCATGCAATGAAGGAGGCTGCACGTGAGATGGGACCGCGTACAAAACGTTAGCTGATTTAGCGGTATGAATGCGCTGCAAAGAAAAAGTTAGGTATCTATTTTTACGTCTGTGAACTACAAAAGGGACAATTTGTTCTGCCTTCGGAGTACTGTTCTTTCAATCTCCAAACGACCCACTCAAAGCTGAAGCTAATGACAAGGGGGGCCCCCGGATTGCAGCGGCAGTTATTTGACATCTGAGGCAACCGTTCTGCCAAAGGAAACATTTGGCAGGGGGCTGAGCTTATTGCCAAAGGGCGACCATAAGGAGAGGTCCCTGGTACTGCATTCACGTGATCTACATCTAGAATTGCAGTCCTGAACTGGAACTTTTATTATCAATGTTTTACAGGACATGTACGTGAAAAGTGGAGATTAGCATGAATCCTGGGTCAGCACAGATCTGGGTTTCTATGGATGCAGTCTCTACAAGCCCTACGGCCCAGGAACACAGCCACTCTCTATCAAGGAAAAAAGCTAGCACGCGTAAAACGACATCCTTCAATGAACACAGCCGTCAGAACTGAATGACAGGGGACAGGACAGGGCATTTACTAGGAAGATAAAATAAACCAAACCAAAATTGGACAACAACTCTGCTGTAAAGGCCTTCAGTGTTCAGGATCTATTCTTGCCTTCTGGCATGAGAAGAACCAATAAAGTGCCCTTCAACTCTCATTTCTCAAGTTCGTGGTGGTTGAAAATAAACTACATATGAAGAACCACTTTCTGAAGACTGTTTGTATCCCTGACTTTGAATCTCCATAGATCAAGATACTGGCTTGCCTTTGATTTACCAGACTGTGCTTTTTAAGTTCTTTTCAGAACTTTATCCAAAGCCTTAAAACTGGGCACATTTGTGTTTTTCTGTTCCACAGGGTAAAGGAGCTATTTATTCTTCTTAAAAGCAAAACTAGGGAGATGGTTACTCCCGCCTTCTGCGATCAGCACCATCACAGTAAAAGATGTGCTTTCAAGATCTTACTGCAGCTATCACTTTATAAACTATTCTTCAAGAGACTACATCCTCTCATGTGTCCCAGCTGGATATTTAGAGCTAGTACAGGCTCCTTAGGACTCTGATTTCGTAAGATCCAAGGCAAACCTTTCTCCTTTAGGCGCTCCTCTCTGTAAGGAAATATAGTCCACTGAAGGATTTTTATTCCAGGCTATGTTGTCTACCAAACTTAAGTCTTTCACCAAAAGGGAGAACTTGTTTCCTGACTCTTTTCTCCAGCAATTGTTGTTGACCAAACTCTGAACCCTATGGTCTGTCTGAAAACCACTCCTTCCAAAATATCCTGATCTGCGGGAAAGTTAGAGCTTCCTTTCGAAAAGCAGGACTAGATGATGTAGCAAGCATTTTCCAACCCTGTTTTCTAAGCAGGGTTAAAAAGAAAAAAACAAAGTTGGGGGAGGGTGGGGGTAGAGGGGAAATCCACTAAGTAGTATCCTGTTCTTCTCTCCATGATCAAAGACAGGACAAATACTAATGTCTGCGTTCTAGAAGTACCAGAAAAAAGGAAGCAAATGTCAGTAAAACTTTTTAAAGTGACATAAAATGATGAATTAAAGATTATGCATAGCAAAAGTACAGTTTATATTTATTATTCTTCCTCTTTTAGAGGATTGACAACACCTCAGTCTATCTGAAGATGCTCTACTAATGCACTAACATTTTGCAGTTGTAAGCATAGCATATAAGCTTCCTTTTAGCCAATGAAATCATGTAGAGAGCAAAATAAAAGGAGCACTAAAAGCTAAATACTGAATTTGTAATTAGAAACATTTTATCACTTCAAATATCCACGGAGAAGTTAAGTTTGTCGAAGTTTGGCCACAAGCATGCAGAAGACATCTAAGTATTGCTGTCTGAGATAATTCTCAGACAACTATTACAAACTTCAAAGAGATTCAGACGTAGTTTAAGACAGAGTAAGCTCATGTTTCTGTAAACAGATTATCGTGTCCTCTTTCCCTTGATCTGGCACCCAGAATGACAGTCCAGTTTAAGAAAAAGAAAGAAAAAAAAAAAAAGAAAAAAAAAATTAGTTTTTTGCTGAATCTGTTTTAGCTGAATCAACTCAGCAATCCAGTTCACATTCACTGATGATGGTGAGAATTCTCCATGCTCATTTCCCAGCGTCAAAGATTCTTAGCACTTAGCTGCATAATGAAATCCATCTGTCAGAAGTACATACAGGTCTGAAAAAAATACACATCAGTAACAAGATAACGTGAGACAACTGCTCAGTGTCTCAGAAAGTACTTGGTGGGTATCAGTGCAAAAATACTACACAATTATCATTTCAGGTAAAATTGAAAAGCCTGAGTAGCTTTGTTTTGCTAAAGGTGAGTTCAGCTTTCCAAAGTCTGGTATGCAACAGATCTTGGATGGGGTCTTAAAAGTCTTCAGGGAAATTCCACTGACTCTACTTCTGCTCTGATCTTGCAGCCTTGTCAGTTTTCAGTGGGAAAATTCAGAATCATTTATTGGTATGAGGCCGGGGGGGGAATAAAAATTCAGATCACTTGATTCTTGAGAAAATCTTAGATGTCACCAGAGCAAGAAAAAGCACTAATCAGCATAGAAGATGAAGCATGACTTAAATGTTGCAGCCCAGGACACAGAACAAAGCAACAAAATCTCTCCCAGTCATTTTTACTGCAGATTGCATTCAGAAGTGGTACCATCACTAGGGTGGACTTCATCGCAGCCAGTACACTTATGGGATCAGCATAAGAATAGAAAGCAAGCTGGTTATTCTGAATGTTTCTAGTCACCTTCATATTGCTGAAGAGAATTCAGAGACATGAAGAGCTGACAGAATTCTCAGACTAGTGCACTGCATCACCAATGATAAGCTAAACAGCTTTATTTATAATATTTAAGCAGTTACTGTCAATCATATTACCAAATAATGATTTTGAGGGGAAATAAAAAAAAGAATTTGAAGCCATATGAAGTTGATGTAAGACCCACTGAATTCATACAATAACAGGTTTATTTACTAAAAGAGCATCTATGATCCTTGCTGCACTACACATTGAAATATCAATTTAGATAGCTTTTAACAGCGAGCTGTTTAACAGCTCAACATCAGAGCAAACCAACACGTGACAACACACTAACCTGTTAAAAGAACTCGGGTATTCAAATGCGAGGTAAAGCAAAAGAAAACGTTAGTGAGGAAGTCCATGCAGTTGCAAAAACCGAACTAAAACCCAGCAATGCTCGTTTTGAGTGGGGCTTGACAAGATTCTTCCATTTTCCACAGCGAGAGATAAGCTTACCGTTGTCTTTGCTGCTGTTTTCTTCAATCGTCATCTGTTCCGCTAGCTCAGACAGTGATTCATCAATGGTCTGGCTTCCACGCAAGGTTAAGGAAAGTCTCCTCTTAAACTTTTTCATTCTATCAATATTAAATCTGGCTTAAGGAAGCCTAAAGAAAACAAGATTAAGAAGAAAAAAAAAAAAAAAGTGAGAAAAAAGGCAGTTCATCAGAAAACGGAATTGCATCACATAAAAATGGAGGAAGGTTTAGAGAAAATTTAGTCAATATGCAAAAGTTACCCTTAAAACAATATCCTTAAAGCAAGATTTTTTTTATTAAAAAAAAAGATAACTTCATCGCCAATTTTACAATCCAATAATAAAACAAACAGTCATCTTAAAACTTGCTGAGTGTACATGCTGTTGCCTCCTCCACAGCCTCTTTCACCAAGGCCACTGAGGAGGAGGAGGAGGTTGGAACCTTCTCTCTCTTTCAGCCCATTTGTTCACGGATGAGAAGTTAGTGAACTTCTCTATATTTTGTCCTTTTCACAAAAGGAGGAAGGGCACAACACTAAAAGCCTTAAACACAAAAGCAAGTCTCAAACCCAATCCCACCTAGGGAAATAGATAGCCAGGACCTGATAACGGAGTCTAGAATGGACGTTTCTCTACAGTCAGGCAATAAGACTAAACTGGGAACAAAGCAGGAGGCACTTTCTCCATGGAAAGCGGTAAGCAAACAAGTAATAATAACAAAGGGCCAGGCTGATAAACGTGTTGCCACAAATTTAAGCTGGGAAGTGAACTCTGCGGTGTGACACGTTTGCCCTTCCACGACGAGAAGTGCAGTTCTGTCCTTTGTTACTCCAGGTGGACAATTCACCCTAGACCTTACCACACAGTCACTTGTTCATCTGCTCCCAGGCTCCAGGAATCACACAGACAGTGTCAAAGAGAAGCACAGAATACTTTTTAAGCCTGAGCTGCTCAGATTTTGTTTTTCCCTGCACCAGTCTCTTTGCACTCCAAAACACGTAATTCACACGCAAAATTAAAATAACCAAATGTCCCTCAGTGTCCTCCTTTAAACAGAGAAAGGCACGAAGTACGCTAAAGATCTACATTCCCTAATGAATTTCAACTATGATTGCTTTCATATTGACATTATCCCTTTAACTACACACACTTCAAGTGCATAGCTTACTCTTTGTTAAGATGCTATATAAGACAACGGAGAACAAGTCAGCAGAACAAGCTGGAAGTGGTGGTTGGTGGTAGGAGAACGCATACACGGACTAAACCATGACAAGAACTACACTGCACAGGGCAGCAACTAAGACATCAGGATGGATAAAAGACAACCTTTGGGATGAACAGTACTGTCAAAGCAGCCACTGCATCCAAGGGGAAAGAGGTAGACTACAGAACAGGATAACATCTTAGACAAGCACAGCTACTGCTGTAAGAAGAACCAGTCAGGCACTGCGTACAGATACGTAGGAAGTAACTGCATCTTCAGTAGTTTATTTTTAAGCTAGCAGTTTGAAAACTGCCCTTTTAATACACTGCTCTACGTGCAATAAAGCCACACCTCAGTACGAAAAATTCTGCGCTCTCTCACTCAAAAGCAGGATATTCTTATTGCTAAGAAACTGCATTCAGAGAATGTTCCAAGGGGAACATAAATTTTTCCTGTTCAGGACCTGCTTTAAAGACCTTACTTGAAACAGCTTTATTTCTGAGTTTATTTTAACTTTTCCACAACGATGGCTTATGTTTCCCTTAACAACCTGTTGGGTTTCTTTTAAAAACCTGGAATGACACATCCTTTATATGTGTTTTTACTCAATTCTCCTACAGTGTTCTTTGAAACCTGCATCTTCCTGGGTGTATTATTCTCAAAAAGGATGCACGCAATTTTGAGTTATGTAATGCCCTCAAGCCACCAAAGAGCAAAACAATTTCTTTACCCTGTTTCCACTTGGGCAGTAACTGAAAAAAAAAACCAGGTGCCTTTATATGGAAACGGGCTGTTCGTGGCTTTTGATATTGCAAATGCTTAAGCCTACATAATTTTTTAATCAAAAAGGTCTACTGATGAAGAATATTACGTATAAATTAAGACACGTGGATCAGAAAAATCTAAGAGACCTTCTAAATCTCAAGGTAATACAAAAGCAATTCTTTTCCCTCCTGTTAAAGGAGGGTTTAATGGGGTGCTGAAGCACTCATTTTACCAAGATTCTGAACTAAGTTCAGGGCTTGCTTTTCAAAGGATTTAACAGCAAAAGGAATCAGGAGTGGGAATCCCTGAGTGAGCGAATGCTTCCTTCTATTAAAATTTAATTCAGCTTTTTTAAAGGAAAAGATGCTCAGTGCTATGAAGCCCAATTTTCCTCCCTTAAAGCACCAGCATTCTTGTTAATTCAGATGTGCAAAGGTTGCATATATTTCAAAAAGGAGGAGAAAGAATGACCAATACCTAGCACTGGAAAATGTCGTATCTTTTTGGCTTCTTTATTCTTGCTTCTGATCAAAGTTGCAGAATCTGCTAATCTTAGTAGTTTGAGACAAGACCTTAGTGAACAGAGCTTTGAGAATACGATCTGTACAACTAAAATGACAGCAACTTCACAGAAATGTCAATCTTAATTCAGTTTAACAGAATGAGAGATAAATTGGCTGATATTCATTTTCACCAATTCATAGCAGATATACTGTTAAAGAGAGAAAAGAAGTATACATCTAATTTAAGTCCAAAAATGGGGTTACTCCATTAGTAATACACACGTAGTGGCTACGACTAGATGCAGTAATACTCCTGATGTTCCCCCAATTACCAATTGTCAGAAGCATATCGACTGTTCTTTTTAGTTTTGAGCTACAGAACAGCACCCAGGGCTTTACTATTCTATTCTGTAAACTTCTCTACTCCAGACAAGTCGTACTGAAATGAAATATTTTAGATGTCAAGGCAGATAGATGCATACACTTGGATGCAACTAAAGCAAATTCTGGCCTTCTGCAGACAGAATGAGGCCAAGCACTCTCGTATGATACTGCCTGATAGAAGCCAGAAAAGCTGGCAGAGACATAATTCTTCAGTCCTTACACTGATAGGAAGGAAGTGACAATGTATTAAAGGAACTGCTGCTTCCCACAAACGATCTCCAGTATACCCCTGAAAAGGTGGTATTTTTGTCTTTGAACGCAGTACAAGTTAATCCTTGATAACTATGCTAAAGTTTCCCTTTCCTACACATTTTTCTCCTTAAAACCTGTACAGAAAGTATTCTCCAGCACTTCCTGTCATTAACTCAGTGTGCTTTAACAGTCCTTTCAGCTCCCACTTTGCTCTCAGTGTCATTTAAGAGCCATCTCTGTACCACAGTTCTGAAACAAACTCCACAGTTCTTAAATCATGCAGGTAAGATCAGATGAAAACCAGGGGGTTCTGGTTCTCCTTTCTCTCCATCAGACCGATCCTTTTCACAACATCTGTAGTGGAGCATTTCTCATGTAGCAAACGCAGGTGTCCCCAACATCCTGGATACACAGCAGACAGACGTTAAAGGATATTGATTCCAAAGCAGTAACTCCCCTAGATTCTGCACTCATCTATTCACTAAAAATCAGAGGCTTTTATAAAACTGACAGCTGAAATTCTCAAAAAAAAACAAACCCCACCACTCCCTTCAAGCTCCCAGACCCTGGGTACCTTGAAAGTGAAAAAAGGCATGCCTAAGATCTTTATACGTGATTAACATATGCTGTGTTTAAACTTTTTAAGCTCAACCAAATGCAGCTAAAATTTTCAACGGTTCTGAAAGTTATACAGTACCTTAAATTTTAGCCAGTTTATCTTGGGAGAGCCACAAATACCAGAAGCTCACTAAGGTTTTGTTAATTCAAAGCCCTTTGAAGTCAATGAGAACCCGTCCTTCAGCTTCAATAAGCTTCAGATCAGCCTAAGTGCTGACTCTTCTTTTTCCAGATGTTAGGTTGCATTAAGACGCGTCTACACAGAGGTTAAGCAATTGAAAGTTAATTTTCCACTTCGATATCCACTGAAGTTGCTATTTGACAGCTTTTACAAGCTGCTTTACAACGTGACAGGTGTTTTATGAACATCTACACGCAGTCCTTGTTCGGAAAACCTCATTATCTGAAGAGGATCGCTGAAGTGGGAGGAAAGGGCAGGAAGACAAACCCTACGTAACAGCAGCACGTGAACAGCAGTGTGGGTGCTGCATGGCCTGTAAGGATGGGTTACCAGACTCAAGGCACGGGCATAAGACGTGGAAGAAAGCAGGTAACAGCACTCCTTTTGAACTCCTGGGATAGAGGGAGGTGCAAACAGAGGTGGGAGGCTCGACCCGATTCCATAAAAGAGCTACAACCACAGGGTTGCATTTACACAGCAGCGGGCCAAACTGTGAGAAGATGGTTCAAGAAATTGCAAAAAGGTATACTGCTGCAGAGCTTTGAAGAGACCTGAACGTTCTGTCTAGAGACTTACCCTTTTTTTAGGATCTCAGATGGAAAATCCAAGTAGGGTATGATCAACTGAAGAATAAAAACAATCCATACAACTAGAAACAGGAAGATAAGAATCAGGTAATTCTCTCTCATGTGGCTCTCAGCATTGCAGTTAATGGCTCTCAAAATCCATGGTGTCATTCATTGTATCACTCAAATCTGAACAGATAATTTAACCTTCCACTAGCATTTGAATTACAGCAGTTACAGGCCTGTTTAATATTTTTGAGCACATAATAAACTACGCATCATTCGTCTGGCTGCATTAATTATTTTAGATGCTTCTAATTTAAGAGTATTTCTGAAGGTGATAACCCAAGCTCGTGTCAGAAAAGAGAGGCTTGCAAAGTTCAGAGTGGCGCAAACAATATCAACTACAAACAGAACCAGGAAACACCTGTCAAGGATATTGTCCCCTCAATGTAAAAAGAAAACCAGCTTTCCACAGTGCTTCTATTTAATAAACTGTCCTCGATCTACCTGAATTTTTAAGACCACCACACAGAGGCTATTGATTACGTAAGCACGTCACACACAGTGCAAACTATGACACCAATGAGAAATGGATCGTCGATCTAAGATCAGCAGCCACCCGTTCGCACGCAGACGCACTACAATCACAATTCTACTCCACAAGAATGGATTACAACTATGCCACCTTACTCACTGCATCTGTTCATCGTATTTGTCTCGACTCACATTCATTCACATCAATGAAAACCATTTTCTGCTGTATTTTTCCATGCTCAGTCTTTAAAAACAACGTGACTCTGGCCAACTAGACTCTCCTGTCAGGAACAGAACTACTTAAAAAGTTATTACCTTTTATGTTGCATTAGGTCAAAGAACTGACATTGTACAGAACAGGCAAGATCTGACAAACAAGGCCTTTGTTACCGATGAAAGAAAATAATTGTGAAGTCAAATATCACAGCCTAGTTTGACCTTCGCAGTGAAAAAAAGGGCAAAAGACAAAAAAAAGCCTTTTCCATATGAATAAAACAATATTCAATATGGAATTAACTGTTGAGGTGAAGCCTCTTTTTACGCATGGGTAGAATGGCAGCCAAACAATTACTGAAATCTGGAGGTAGAAAGGTATCCACAAAGGTTAACTTCGCTTCTGAGGTTACATTTCCTAGTTAATACAGGCAAAGAGGCTCCTCCCAAAGTGATTAAGAGCCTCTATATTCAGCTCCTGATCTAGATTATCAACCGGGAGAACCTCTGTGAACAAAGGAAATTCAGAAATTAGCCTGTCCTGTCCTAATTTAATTCAGGTTGTGAATACTTTTTAGCTTCACCCCACCAATCCCTTTGCCTCTAAAGGGTGATGAAGGACAGAAATCAAAGGAAGTTTTTTTTTTTTTAAAAAATCATCCTTCCAGTTAAAAAAAATATATATTCATCATTTCTACAGGCATATTTAACTACACTATTTATTGAGGCAGAACTTAAAAGAAAGAAAAACACCAAATCTGCCAAAAGGCTCAAATCTCACAGTTCTTTCTTCATATGCTATGCTTATCTTCTCTCTCTTGGACTCAAAAAAAGCTTCATTTAGGTAATCACAGCAAGTTTACATTCTTTAAAAGGTACAGATGTCTTCTCCCTCGTAAGCAGTACCAAACAGAAAACCCAAAAAAGGCATTCTGTCTGATAGACCTCTCCAGATTAGATTGATTGTACCGATGAATAGCTCCACGTTAATGATGAAAGGTTCTGTTCTCTCAACGCTCGATGAGTCTGGTTAAATTGGCTGATATTTAAGCCAATAAAATTAATGAGCTGACTGGCAAAGCTTCTTGCATCTACTGTGAGATCCACAAATGAAAGTCTTTCTTTTCTTGAAGGAGAAGGTAAAAAACCAGCAGGTTACACGGATGTAGAATGGATTACCAATAAGCCATGGAATTTCCATCTCAAAAGATATAATGAGCACTGGAAACCAAAAGCAATGTCTGCAATTTTACTAGATTTGATTAAGAAGCAGCCTTCAGGAAAAAAAAAAAAAAAAAATTCTAAAAAATCCCAACTTGTGCACACAAAAATTGCTGGTCCCTAACACTGAGATTACTTTAGTGACAGCTTCACAATGCCACAGTCATCACTTCTAGGACCATCTTCCTCAGTCTTGCAAATTAGCCAGTCTTTGAAAGAAAACTAGAGTGCAAAACCTCTTCTAGGCTCCAGAAGACAACGTTAGTTCTAAGACTGAAAAGCATCTGCAATCTTTTGAGCACCTGAGCAATTCTGTCAATAAAAGGCGTGGACTTTCAAAAATGAAGGGCTCGCTCATTTATTTCCACCACAGTTCAGGCACCAAGTCCAAGAACCTTAGTCAAGAACCTTAGCTCAACCTCCAGTAGTTCTCAGCCCAGCACCACCTCTCCTGTAATCATCTGAACCTCCATGACAGGGGTCTTCAACATTTGCTTCTTGTTGTGCTCACAGAAAGGTTGTATTTACAACCCAAGATTGCAGGCAATGAAAAACTTTCCATCTTTTTCCATATTCTTGAATCAAGCGCAAAGGGACACAACAAAAACATCACAGCAATATAAGTCAAAAACTAAAGATACTCCTGATTTGGATAAACAAAGAACAGTGGTACAAGTTTCTACACAAACAAACAATAAAAAGGTTTTGGTCTTTTTCTCTTAGAACAGAATTTACTTACACTAGGGAAGCTGTTGAGGGAACCTTGCTGTGTCCTGCCTGGAAATCAACCATCAGGTAAGAGCAGTAACAGCACTCACCGCAGGAAAAAAGCTTTGTAATTATTTGAACTGCAGACAAAATGGAATACCACCATAAAAAAAAAATATTAAAAACAATTAAATAACATACATATCTATAAATTCTGCGGTTCGTTGGTAGAATCTCTGAATTTACAGCTCAAAGTTTTAAATTTTGGGGTTCCTTACTTGTTGAGCCTCAATACGCATTCTGTACAATGTGAATGCATCAAACCACACCGTGCAACCCAGGGAGAAAGTCCTTACATTAAAACCTACAAGGCAAAAGTAAAGCCATACTCTTCCATAATTATTGTCCGTCCACATGAGTAACATCAAACAGCCAGGAATGGTTTAGGAACAGAGAGCTTTGGATGCATTTCTCTTACGCTTCCGTACGCGTGCAGAAGACAAAAAAAGAAACAAAGCCATTTCACAGTAATTGAGGGTTCTGGTTTGTTGGGTTTTTTTTAAAGAAAGCGTAATACAGCAACAGAGGAAGCATTTTCAATTAGTAAGAGACACTCTAAGCAGCATGGTATAGATCTTGTTCTACAGTACTGACAACATATATGCTTTTTTTTTTCCTTCCCCCTACAACTAACAGGCCACATTTATGATCTGCTGTACTGAAGGCATTATTCAGAGACACAAAACAAGACATGAAGAAAAAAATGGTACGACAAAGCATTCTTTGGAGACTTATTTAATGCGTAAGATTTATCAGTCTCTTCTCAGTTTTTCTAGAGGTTTCTGATAAGAAGGAGCTGTGGTACGATTACTAGTCCTAAAATAACCCGAGAGATGGAATAGCTTGGCCACAACTGAGAAAGTAACTACTGACACAAACAACAGCCTCAATAGGTTTCTCATATTCCAGCTGAGTACATAAGACCTCCACTGAGATACTTGAAAGATACTACCAATGGAGCAGTAAATAAACTCATTCCTAAAAGGAACGGTCTTTCAACTACAGTTCAAAGCTGTGTTTTAATTAACGAACGTCTTTCACCTAACCTTATAAATTGCTCTGATGTGGCATTCTTTAAAAAAAAAATCAAAAATCTTTTGTCATCTTTCTAATCCTGCAATCGGTACAGCTTCGGAGATTCCCCAGTAACCGAGAAAGCCTGAACAAAAAGCCAATTACACTTTTTTCTGCTGTATTAATTTCTACATAGCAGTCAAGATGTCTCAGCGTGAGACCAATTTGTTCCGTTACAACATTCAGAACAAACCCTGCTACCTCTGTCTGAAGGGTCAACCGGAGACGCACACGTGGATCATCTCACCATCCACTGCCAAGGCTACTAAACACATAAGAAAGGCACTATTCCTAATGCAAATTATTGTTTGGCCCACAACCTCGGAAAGAAAGAGGGGCTTTGACACATGTTGGCCAAGCAGCTTCTCAAATAGTTACGTTGGCAACGAAAAGGTCGCGGCGATACGTCCTGCAAGGCAGAGGAGAAAGCATGAGCCTGCTTAAGCCAGTTTAATACCTCCGGGAAAGTAGAGCACTGATCACTAGTACCCATCAACTGCAAGGTAAGGCTGTCCTCCCTGGAAGCAGTGGGATATGTTACGTACCAGAAAAGCAGCCTGAGAAACTGCAGCATTTTGCCTTCAGCTTATTCAGTCTAGCTAAACAAAAACTGAGATCTGAAATAAATGCAACCTGTGCCCAAAATAAAGGACAACAGCAAATGCTGTTAAGGGAAGATGACATGGAAAAAACAAGAACAAATGGATATGAAGTAAAGTAAAATAATTCAGCATAAGTGCCTTCCATCCTCTGCAATAGGTTCAGGCCATCACATTTCCCACCACACAATAACAACATCAGATTCTTACTTTTCTGTCTCCGTACCTTTCCTGCAGCAACACCGCACTCCCAAATTAAGTCATCCTGTCAAGCCTCACAAAAGGTAATTTTGAGGGTCCTTTCACAGAGCAGGAAAAAAAAAAAAAGAAATCTTCATTTAAAAATAAAAAATAAGGCAACTGCCATGCATCAAGCTGTCATAACTGTCACTGTTGGCTGAAAAACAAGAACCCTACATGGAAACGAACAGATGTGGAGACTAAAGATCTTTCTGTATCATTGGATGTGCCTTTTTTTTTTTCCCTTCTTGTGCAGATAATTCTTCCCTGTGTGTCTTTTACACACAATCCCACATACTGCTCTTCCTCCAAGTCACTGAGACTGTCCAGACAAGGGTTCCCAAATTCTGAAACTAAGCAGAACAACTAAACTACAAATACTTAATTTGGGTGACTCCAGTTACCAGTTTGAGAAGCCACTGCCCTTCCAGACTAAGCAAATGGTCTAGCACATCAAAGGACATTACTGAAACTTCACTTTCCCTTAGTATAACCAGTCCACTACCTGAAGGTATCCAAGCAAGTTTTCTAGACCTTGAACAGACGCCAGTGGAAGATTAAGCAACAACAAAAAAAGGTTACACGGAATTGAGACACTGACACAGTCAGCCAGACTCAGTGAAGAAGAAACCAATGTCAACACGTGAAAGGGGAAAAAATATGTAAATAAACGACAGATCAGTAAAACAGCATTAGTTTAAGGGAAACCTGGGAAAGTAACAAGTATTAATGTCAGTCAGTAACATCAAATCAGACACAAATTGTCAGCAAACAAACCTGAGAGACAAGTAGTCACCAGATTTATTTATTTTTTTTAAACAGAATTAAAAGGTAAAATAACTGTTACCACTACCAGGCAAGCAACACTGGTACTGTCAACAACAGCAGGCATGTACATATATATGGCAAAGCAGAATTCCTCTAGGATCCTGCAAGCTACAGCTTAACGGCAGAGTAAGGATAGCTGGGTATTTTATTACGAATTCCCTATAAAGAAGCAGGGAAAGGATCACGGAACATGCACACTACACTGTGCCCAAACACATATTTGTGTAAGGCAGACCCATTTGTGCTTTTTTGTTTCTCTGTAAGAAGAAATTAAATTTTGTCTTGAAAATAATCTATTCTGAATTACAAACACCATCATTCTTCTGCTGTTGGAGCCTAATGCTTATGCAGTCTCATCTTGCCAAGGACTAAGAGTGGGCCAATCCCTTCCACAGGAAACTAATTCCCATGCTGGATCTCAATCACTCTGCAGAGGCTGATACTGCTACTGCTATCAGTGACCTGGATAAAGCTGCCAAACTGTAAGATTTGTCTCACAGACAGAGTATGTTTTATGAAAATGTAAATTTAAATCACTGCCTCTACAGAGACTGAACATTCCCTGAAGAATCTCACTTCAACAACATTTAATACCACAGTCTAACATAGATCTGTATTGAGAATAACTTTCTCACTTAAGAGAAGTACTGAAGCATCTTTTCTCTTTTTTTTGGGGGGGGTTGGAAGTGACCTTTAAAGGTCATCCAGTCCTGCAAGGAGCAGGGGCATCTTCAACTAGATCAGGTCGCTCAAAGCCCCATCCAACCTCACCTTGAATGATTCCATGGAAGAGGCTTCTACAACCTCTCTGGGGAACCTGGGCCAGTGTTTCAGCACCACTGTTAAGAAAAATTCCTTACCTCTAGTATGAATCTATGTTCTTTTAGTCTAAAGCCATTACCCCTTGTCCTACTGCTACAGGCTGAACTGAGCTGCTCAAAGATAAGTGGGACCCCTATTTCTCTCCAGCGAAAGAGCCATCCAACCTCCTTTCATTCCTTCCTCCCTCTCCCATGACATTCTTTCAGTGACTTGTTTTCTGCAATGTTTCTTCCTGGAATCTGTGTGCCAGGATGGAGACACATACATTAGAAAATTCACATTGAAGCAGCATTAGCATTCAAAATTACTATACAAAGTTTAAGGGCAACAGATGCTATCTTAGTAATTGATTTGGGTATTTTATTTATTTCTGTATATATTTATTTATCCTTACTAGCTATCTGAATTTTACTTCTTAGTCTCCTTTGGAAAACTCTGCCCTAGTATGCTGTCTTTCAGCCTTTGAGATACAAAGACCAACTGATGATACCTGTCATCTCAAAGAATAAAAAAAATTACATTCTGATGGATTTAACATAAGGCCTATTTCTTCAAAATTTTAGGATATGCTATTCTTTCACCAAACTACTGCTCCTATGCAAGCACTTGATGTATTGATGAATTACCCAGTTTAACAACCTTGGAAACCAGTATACTTTTGCCAAAATACTCTTCAAAATGCATTTATCTGCATTCTAAGGGAAGTTTCTATGTGTTTTACCACCCAAGTATGCTACTTTTCAACATACCCAATCATGCTGAATAGTAAGTAACCAGAAGAAGCTTCCCATGGCAGTTTATTTCCTTTTGATAACTAGAAACCACAAGCCTAAAATTAAACAGTCAAGAAGTTTCTAGATTTTACTTACAGTATTCATAATTCAGATCTATAGTTTTGCTTTAAGTCACATTTCTGTTTAACAATAAAGGAATCCCAAGAGGATGTCTTCAAAATAATTAGTCATCTATGCCCCGTTGGTAATTTAAGGAACAAAATAATGAAGTACTATCATACTGAAATTGAAATTGTGCATCTTGAATGCAGTTTCAACACAACACCTGGTACCCAAATCTGTCTGGAACATAAAGAAAACAAGAAGTTAAACTGGTTTTATTATGAAAACCAGACTACATTTGCTTTTAAAGAAGTTTTTTTGTTTAAATGAAGTAACTCTAAAAAAAATCCCCTTTAAGATTTTCCTTACACAACTATTTCACTCTTACATTGCTATTTACTGTAGTAAACTGTAAGTTTATTCTACATAGAGACAAGATACACATTCACAATTAGAGAACTTCGTGTTCAGTGACAATAAGAAAACTCTGCTAGCAACAAAGAAACTGTAGTTTTAACACAGGCTTGGTTGTAGTAACCATAAACCAGGGAAACAGAAAAAGTGATTTATTTTCTGTCTGCTGAACTGTGCAGGTTCCCTCCTGCTGAACTGTTCAGAAGCATTCTCATTTCTGATTTTAATGATACAAAAGAAACAGTTGAACTGCGGTCCAGTTGATATCCCACTTAAAAGTTACCTTGTGTATTTATATAGCATAACAAACCCGCAGCTTTTTCTTCCCCTCACAGTACATTTAATATACGTGCTATCTCTAACAGTAATCTTGTAGGCACTATAATTTCTGCATCAGAATGAGTCACTGGAACAAGCCATACCATTTGACTGAATTTACAGGAATTGGGAGCAAATGTGAGATTTTCTTTCCAGATCCTGTTACTTGAAAAATTAATAAATGAAGATATTTCACTGTAAAAATACTAGTCAGATATCAGTTGACTGGATTAATCTCATGGACATCCCTCTCCCCCCCAAAAAAATTTAAATAATTGTAATTTCAAACAGTTGGCACCACCTCACCCCTCCAACAGCCTTTTAGGCTACTCACATCTTCTATACCCCCCAGTCAGTGAAATTCATGACACCATTGCTTCACTGCTCATCCCTGATCTGGGTATGTCTCTAGTAGATGTCATAAGGAACACTTTTTAAAGGAATTTTTGGGGAGGTATTTAAAAAAGCACTTCTGACCTAGATCTGTGGGTTTCCTAGCTTTTCTAGATGATCAATGCCTCAGCAGTTTAGGTTCTTCTTTCACTACAATGCCACGGTGACCACAGACTCTAAGATTTCTTGCAAAAGAAGGACTATAGGCTGCCACTCTCCTTTTTCCTTTGCCTGGTCAGGCATGCACAAACTTGCCTTTGGCATTATCAAGGACCACAACTGCTGTTTTCTTTAAAAATCTGCTTTCTTCCTCAATTGCAGTCACTAACTCCTTACGTTGAAACTTCCTCAAGATCCCCTTACCTTGTCTTCACTGTTGCACACAAAACACAAGGGAATCCATTTCAACAGCTCTAAGGAGTTATCACAGTTCCCAGTCACTCCTGTTAATTCTTAAAACTATCCCAACAAGTATTCTTTCCACCCCTATGAATATATTCTTGTTGGAGAGGAGAGGCTCCAAAGTAGAATACAGATAAAGAGCTCAGGATGTGAACTGAATTATGAAAACCTAAAAGCAGAGAACAAGAGTCCACCACAGAACTCAACCAATGTCATAACACAGTAAGATGATGAATGCTTATTAAATTGTTTCAGAAATCAAAAGCACTTTGGCTCGTCACAACTTTGCCATTTCTGCTGTTGGAAGCAGGGTCCAAAATGTAGTTACCGACCAGAAAGAAAGGAAAAAACAGATACAAATTATGTTATTATGAAACATTTCCCTTCTGAATTCATTAACTTTATTGAGAAAAGAGCTGTAGGAGAAACTCGATGATGGAAGCAAATGTGGTAGGCACGAAGTGCCTTATGTCTGACTAAAATTGCAGCAGAAGAATATTCTCTTCTGCTTTGCACCAAGTTATAAAACACACTCAAGATAATGAAAGGGCGTTTCCAAGAATCAAGACCGAAATTGCTAAATTTAAGCAGGGCTGATAAAAAAAAAAAAATCCATTTCAAATTTCAGAGAAGCGACAAGTACAAATACGTATTATTTTGGTACATTGTTACTGAAACCAAAAAGCCACTACAAGAAACCGAAAGCGAGATCTCATACAGAAATCTCCGAAGGTGGCAAGCAACTAAGGAAACACGCAAGAACTGCACAGGTTATAGAGCTCAAAACACAATCCTAACCTCCTCGTGATGATTACTGTGTAACAGCTCGACCTGTACTTTGCTGTCCACATCATAATTTACATGCAAGCCAATTCAATTGTCCATTCAGCTTTCAATTGCATTGAAGCATGTGAGCTACAGAAGAGCAAGTATGTTCTATCACCATGAAGTTCTAGGGGGGGAAAAAAGAGAACGTATCAGCTGTTTTCATTGCTAGTACCCTACCAATGTTTAAACATCAACTACTTACATGTCAGAAGCAGTACAAGCAAGCTAGCTTTTATTAGTAAAGTAACAACAATATTTTTTTTAAGGTTAAACAGACACTGACGTTTCCATGATAAAGCAACTAGAGAATGAACCTTCAGCAAGAAACTGCAATGGGCAATGAATGACAGACAGAAACTATGAAGTGACGAGAGAAGAAACTGAATCAGAGAGGAGACTCACAAGAAAAAGCTATGAGAGAAAGGACTGGAATAAGCTGTGGGCAACAAGTTCTCTCACCAACAAAAAGGGAGAACAATGACAGAGACTTGATCTACAGCTCAAGACAGTAAATGGGGTATAAGACTGCCTAATTGCTTGAACTCCCTACACACGCACACGATGCAAAGCACAAGAGCTCTCTGGCTTCTCTGTACAAACCTGTTCAAAATACTCCTAAGTGTAATTCTGTTCCCAAGCTACACTGAAGGGAGAGGATCAGCTGTCCTACCACTGCCACCACAAAGCTGAAAAGCAGCCTTGTTTCACCTTCTGATCAAATCAACAGAAGTAGTATTATTAGCTTACACCTGAGCTGGATCAAGTTGGTACTGAGGGGTGATGCCACAGGGAGAGGAATTAACAGATATGCTACAGCTAGAGGTGAAGCTGTGAGCCCCCCTAAAACCACCTGTACAGACAGCTTTCCAGAGCAAAACAGCAACTGAAAACCCTACAGACCCATAAACAATCTTATTCCAGACATCAAAGATACTAGTATTTTTAAGAAGGCCTATTATGGGTTAATATTCTTGCTTCATATTTTGTTTAAAGAAATATTTTTCATCATTACTTGATTTAGTATTTTTTATTTTTTCTTTAACCTTCTACCATTGACTTCCTTGCTTTCCCACTGAAGATATGAAAACTCCCATCAACTTCCAGGACAACCATTAGGCCCTTATAAGACACCTCAGAGACTAAAAGGCTTGCTTTAAACTGCGCTTGTGAATGGAAGTTTCACAAAATTCACATCAGTTCAAGAGGTTTGATAGTAAAATACGAAATTTTGCATTTTCCAAACCTTCATTTTCCCATTTCTCAAGGGTTTTCAAGAGAGAAAAGCTTCAGACCCACACTTAGTACTCCACAGGAATTCCATCTTGCACCTAAGGCTTTGTCTTGCACAGGTATAAGAACTGAAGCAATCCATTAAGATACCATTCTGCTCTTTATTCAATGCCATGACTAGTACGTTTAATTTAACTTTGCAACATCAGTCAGATATCCATCAAGCATGTAGTCTCAAGGGGTTGTTCCTTTAAGAAATGCCTCCTGAGAAGGGCATACAAGAGGAAAGGACAAAGTTTAGGCTGGTTCGTAGTGAAGTCTTATGAAAATAACGCAAGAAATGTTGCAAATTTATCATAACTTTCACTCTACCACAACGTATGCTAATGACAAGCCACATCCAGTTAGTGAACCCTTAAGTGCCTATGGTGGGGTTTAATCTTTAGAAGGGAAGGAGACACAAGATCTCCACGGCTTCAAAAGATGTCTGGCTTCCTTTACTATACACAGGAAGCCTTAAGTCAATGTAGTGGTAACGCCATAAAAATCATTTGAACATTTAGTCAAAGGAATGATGCCTCCTGGCAACACAAAAATTGGTCCAATTCCTCAGAGACACAAATAGACTATGCAACCTCTATTCTGGAACTCTCTTATCCCATCCTCAAAGAAGGTGGAAAGACCAAAAGTGTGATGAAACCAGAAGGCAGGCCATGAGAAACTGAAGTAAAGAATAAAGTCTAAGCACAGACTTATCAAAAGTCCTCAAAATTCAAAACATAATTTTGTTTTATTTAGAAAATAAGGTAATATTCAAGATGGCTCTTTAAAAAAATTAATTATAACTCATTTTCTGCAGGTAAACCAACAACAATTTTATTCCTTTTCAGAAACAACAAACGCCAGAGGCCATGATTTATAGAAGGATGCTAGCATAAAAAAAACAAATTACAAATCTTAAACAGAATAAGAAACAGGACAGTACACAAACTTCTTCCTTATAGAGTCTAGCTAACATTTCCAACGTGCACTGCAAAAAATTTTACTGTCTTCATTAAAGCAGATATATCTTGAAGCAGAGTCAAACCACTCCAAAGTTATCCAGTTAAAATACCACGTCTACTACCACTCTTAAACAGTTTGCTATGAAAATTTTTGAACTTTTCTAGTCTGTCTTTTTAAAACTCTAAGTCCTTTGCCTGCAAAATTCAAGTAGTCCTTTCAACTACAAAGCAGATCACCAGACAGCTATTACTGCCATCTGTGTTCAGCCCCTTAGCCTAGATGGCCAATTTCAATTTCATGCAGCTGAAACTATTCAAGTAAAAATACTGAAGTGTGCTATTATTTCTAATTATCTTGTACTCTGTGCATAGCAGTTTCTTAAATTTGAAACAGCTTAAAAAAAAAAAGAAAAGTTGAGAGAAATCTGTGACTCAGCCCATGTGACAAGAAGGTCTGAGACACAATTCAGAGTTGTCACATGCATATTTGTATCTCATTTTGGAGCAATTACAACTAGAATTTCCAATACAATAAACTACTAATGTCCAGCACGTTTTTTCTTTAATCCCTAAAATAAGATAAATACACTAAGAGCTCTACAGTACCAGTCCTTAAGCAGAAATACTAATGATAGAATTGTTTTCTTGGAAGCAAAAAAGATTCTTCTTTATTATGAAAAGCAATACACTACAGTTAAAGGCTGTATAGTGATCACTGTTATTTTTCTGTTCATTTTCTCAATGCTTTTTTTTTGAAAAATAACCAAACAAAACCAACCAAACAAACAAAAAAACAAAGAAACCCACAGCATTACTTTTACTTCAGCGAAAAGCAAGAGACAAAACAGGACTGCCTGGGAATTAATCTACTATTACTGAAGGTACAGTTATTTAAAACATTTGCAGATTTTGACTGTTTATAAGAGCAGGTATGGATAAACACTAGATATCTAAAAGAATGGAAAAAAAAATAGTGATAACGAACACATTAACAAGCTACTTGACATTTTCATCCCTCAAGGTAGATAGCATCACAGTCTCACCTCAAATAGACAAGTTTAACAAGAAAAATATTAACACGAAAAAATCAATCATAACTTCATTCAATTTGCATGGCTACTGTTGAAAAGTATGTAATCAAAACCAGTACTTCTGGTAAGAAAATAATGTCTACAATATACCTATATGCATTAATCTTCAAAGGAGGAGTTGCCCTGGACAAATGCACATAGTGATCTTCAGTCTTCTGGACTGCATGACATAAATGATCCCTAGACAAACTGGGATTCAATCCTGGGATGAAGTTTTCAAGAAGGCGAAACATAAAACACATTCAGAGTAGGTAAGCATGAAAAATCAAACAAGGAACAGTATAAAGTGGTCAGTAAGTCAGTATTACAGGAACATACCCCCATTTCCTGACACTTTTCAGGGCAGTTTACCTTCCTACAGATTCAACTAAAAGCCTGACATCAAAGTAGAACATCTCAACATGGGTTTAGAACCCATTTTTCCAGCTTTTTCCCCCATTATCTAATCTATGGTTATTTTATCTTCTGTATCAGTATAATCAAATATTAAAGCCATATATAAAAGTTCACATCTTGCCATTGTAACACTGGAAGGAGAAAATGCATTCTACAGTTGCTTCTGCTCTGATCGAGATTCCATTACGAAGGACACCACGCAGAAAAGCATTTTCAGAATCTTGAGTATGCCTTAGAGGTAGGGGGAATTTTTTTTTTCATGTGTTTATCTTTCTCTCTTTTTTTTTTTTTTTAATAAAAGCATTTAAAAAAACAGGGAAATGGGAAAGCTCTTGCAAACTCCATGCAAGCTGAATCCGTCTCCGAACTGTAAACAACAAAAAACCCCAGCAAATCACCCTCAAACCTTTCAAGCAAAATAAGAGCACTGATAAAGGATTTAATCTCTCACCCTTCCATGATCTCTACAGAATGAAAAGTCTCATCATGCTCGAGATAAGACCATCTTGGTTTTTAACTGCATGTGTTTACAAGACCATAAGAGTGCCTTTACAAAATCCACACCACTAAGCCAGCAGGGTTTAAAAATATTCTCCTTATGTAACCCTATATTAATAAGCGTTTCTGCTCTTTAGTTTACCCTTCCTTGTGTGTCACAGCTTATTCTTGATCGCACTAGATACACGAGACATGAACTTCTCCTGCACTGCAGAATGTAACTTGCCTGTATGTAAAGAAGTAGATACACGCAGCCAAACAAGCAAAGTTACAGTGAAGATTTGAAAGCTAACAACAAAATAGTAATTTGTGATGGAGGCTTTTATGGAAAGCATCAGGAATTACTTACAGTAAGGCTGAAATCATGACGAATGCTTTTAATACTGATTTTTTCCTTTTCTAGAATTTACTTGAAAAAAATTCCACTTTCAAGCTAGTGTTTAAACATCAGCTACAATTTTTAACAGAAATTAAGATATCCAACGTTGCACATTTACAATGAGAAACTGCAAAAAAAAACCCAAACAAACAAACCAAAAGAATTTCACAGATCTATTTTTAATGTTGAGATGCTGAGTTGATTACATAGAAATTCCTATCCTTTTCCTGATACAAAAGAAATACACGAGAAATCATATTTTTCTGAAGTTCCCACACTTGAGTCAAGTAGGTTGTTGTGAAGAAAAACCAAAGAAATGAACAGGGATCATAGCAAAGTTATATACAATGAAGTCCTTTGAAAATAAAGATAAACTGTGCTTTAGCTTTTCTGGTTAAGCTCGAATTTGCACACGAATAGCCAATCTGAACTAGTGAATGGATTTCTTTACCAACCATCGAAACCTTCCTCCTATGCACAGGTCTCCAGGATTCAATACTTGGCTATCACATAGACCAGAGAATCAACTACCAAAGTAACTCAAGTTACTCTTTAACTTGAAAAATCTTAGCAGTCATCTGAACCTAAACAAATAAACTTAATATTCTTCACACTTACAAATGCATTACTTTTTCTTCCCTCTCCATTTGTTTATAATATGTCTTTTCCATGTGAATTTATAACTCAATCTTGCCATTAGACCGACAATATGAAAGTCAAATACTTGCTAACAGCCACCATGCTTGTAGACACACAATGTCTAGGAAACAGGCAAAATAATCAAGCTATTAAAAAGAAATAAAGGAAAAGGCAAAAGTGACTTCCTGAAAGCCACTTACCTGACTTTCCAGATTGGGGGGGCAGGGGGGGGAAAGGCTCTGTCTAAAGCCAAGCAATTTTCTCCTTCAGTAGAATAAAGTGTCAGTAACGCCACACAACCTGTTTTATCTGATGATTCAGAGATCATGACCACTTAAGTTCATACATTTCTCTGAAGGAAGTTATGAACTGTCTCCCCCTACAAGAAAAAACCCCAAACCAACCTCCTAGCGTAACAACATAAGGGCAAGGGATATTACAAGGATTGTCAAATATTCTTTCCCATACAAGCTTTTGTTATTAGGTATTTCAGCACTCGCAGTGGAATACTCCAGTTTTGACAACTCCTGACATGACAACGGGCGATGACAACCCAAACCAAACCATTTCCAACCAAGCTGTCGCTCCACACAGCCTGGGCAAACATCTCCATTTCAGCACAAGATGCAATTGTTTCAGTCTTTGTACTTCGATTGTATTTTCAAGTTGGACAGCAAATTCTTGTGAGGAGGGAGAAATAAACATAACACCGATCGCATGCAATCGAAGACCGAGAGACAAATGAATTGCTGGAAAACCGTTCACTGCGGTCCCCGAACACCGAAGTTAAACGGAATGGAGAAAATTGGAAGGGAAAGGTTTCTAACCTGCGGGGAATAAAAAAAAAAACCCTTCAAGTCACGGAGGGAGGGGACTGCAAAACTTCACAGAAAGTATGGGAACATTTTCCACAACTAATTCCACCAAACTGCTGGTGCTGGTGGAAGTATGCAAACCAACTACTTGATAGCTAGCTCAGGTATCGCCGCTGCCGTGACTGCAGCGCAGACAGAAGCTGGCAGAACGGAAAAGATGAGCAACCCACCGCATCAGAGTTGTGACAAACTCTCTCCTCTCGTGGTTTTGAAGCGTCGCCACCTACACCGCTCGCAAGGTGGCGAGGCACAAACAGGCTAACATCTTGCTACGGGGCAACCAGGGTATCAGGTGCAACGTGCTTCTCAAGTGCGGGAGGCTTTCCACTGAGAAATGCCTTCACGTGTAATGCCTTCATGTGTAACATCAGCACACGCTAGCTAGTCCTAGGAGTCCAAGTACAAGCAGATGACCTCTGTGGAAATATTCTCTGCCTGGCAACATCGATGTTGCCTGGCCCCTAAAGATAGCACTATTAAGAAAAGAATGATTTTTGGCTGTTTTTCACCTAAAATCGAAAGAAAGAATTGCTGTCGTACAGAGTTAAGAGATTAATCTGGCCTATTTCTTCTCAAATTTCTTTTAATTTAAGGCTCCATCCCTATCTAATTTTCTTTTTCTTTTTTTTTCTCCTGGGTGTAGGAGGAAATCCTACCCCCCACTAACAAAAGAGATGGTGGGAGGTAGCAATTACTAATGAACTAGCAAGACAAGCTCTTCATTAGAAAGCAAGAATTCAAGAGAATCTGAACACAGAAATATCTGCACTCTCCTTCAGTGGCAATAAGGATGAAAATACATTTTGGGACCCTCTAAGGGCTCTAACTACACTCCCAGAACGATGCTTCTGCCGTCACATCTCTCACACGCTGGAAATCTGGATGAGAAAGCACAAGTGCTTGTGCGTGTATTCAGAGCATGTTTTCCAGACTCATACCAATTAGTTCCTTCCCTTCTGTTTCCTGTCACTTGAATAGAAACATTGGGAAAGATCCAAATAATGACATTTTGACAGCAAACAAAGCAAAGGCATTCAAACAGTACCGATGCAAATCCGAACCAAACCAAGCACAGAGAGGTACCTCTTTTGTCAACACCTAACGCCCTGTGACACGCTTCCAAGACCTCTGATCAGCTCCTCAACACAGATCATACCCTTCCCCCCTGCCACAGAAATATTGCAGGTACACATCAACTGCCTTCCCAAGAATCGGTCTGTACCCGGACTAAGCCTGAAGAGCTTTAGGAAGCGTTGCGGGCTAGAGAAACAAAAGCCAAACGACTGAACACGGCAAGCACAGCTACATGCAGCTCGCCTGCCTACACACAACCGAGATCTTCGACTCGTGTAGAGAACAGGACTCGTGCCAATCAGTAATAACGCACCGGATAAAGCGACGCCCCAAGAGCAACTTCTCCCTTCAACGTGGAACGAATTAAAATACGCGCACAATTAACTTCTGAGCTGAAGGAACTAAATATGCAACTACCTGCTAGGAAAAAAAAAAAAAAAAAAGCCTCTGCATTTTGAATTTGAAAGGTTTTTTTTAAATTAGCATGAAATTTACTACTTGTTCTATAGTAGATGTAAGAGGAAAAACTACGCAGAGTTCACGGGCTGAACGTCAGAGTCATGCACAAAGAGGCAGGACACTCTAGGAATGAGACTGACTGATCTATATAAGCTGTCCTTCTTCTAAATCCATCTTCCACACTTGTTGATCACCCTAACGAGACTCCACAATACAAAAAAAAAATCTCTATAATCGCATTGAAGAATCTCCTATCTACAGGGTTAATATAATTAACATTGATTTGTTTCTCAAATACATATTTATCATTACATTTGTGTGTTACATATTCAAAACCCACGTACAAACTAAAGAAAGGCTTGGATCAATGCTTTTTAAGCCTGTTCTTGCTACATGGACTTACTACATGTACTTTCTCGTGCGTTGCACAAATCTATTACACCAGAATTCCAGAAACCAGTTATCCTCTTGCTTTCCAGACTAGGTTAGCTCTTGCTTACCAAACATGACAATGTAAGAGAGAAAGCCAAGCAGAATAGACTTCCAGTTGATTAGAAATACCAATATAAAGAAAATTAACCTTTTAAATGTTCCTGTGTATCCCAGCAAGATGATGTAAAATATAAAAATATAGTACGTCACTATTCTTCTATTTGGTAAAAGGAACACAGCTTTTGAGAGAGAAATCAAACTGCAATCTAAAGACTATTAAATTAAGCTATATAAATGTTGCATTTCACTGCAGTTGGTGTAAGCAGAGACCAAGTACACTTTTTAAGCCAAAATGATGTTTTCTGAACCCTTGAAATACACCCTACGTCTTGTATCTTCTCTTTCAAATACACATTATATTTTCTTCACAGTAATACAGAGCAATCTGAACATAAAAAAAACCCCAAGAAAGAATTGAAACACAGATACTGTTTTCCATACTAGCAAAAAAGCCTTGCTGCACTTTCCATTTTCAGCCACAGCAGAAACACATCCAGTTTTAAGTACCACGCTGAACCCTTTGTATTCAGTCTTCACAATAAAATAAAAGCCAGAATAAGGGTCAAAGTCTTCGTACTACTCTCAAACCATCATTATTCTGTCTACGGCTAAGCAAATTTCTTCTGGAACTTGAATTCTACTGCAGTTCATGCTTTGCTAACTACCAACAAAAAATTCTTACTGACTACATTTCCTTAAGACAGCCCAATAAGCTCAAAAAGCAGCTTGTTTTTGTTAGGGCTTACAGGATTAATAAACTGTGAAAAAAAAAAATGATGTCGTGATACTTAAGAAATCGTTCAAAATGTTTTAATGATGTTTTATCCTAACTGACATTTACAGAAACACGATGAGGATATGAGGGGTAAGCGTCGAACAAACGTTTCTGGTTAATTAGGCTTGTAACAAACAGCTTTTGTGTGATCACTGAATTTATGACCAGTGACAAAGCATCCTCTGTGAGAATTACCTATTTTAGTCACCAAGTCAGCTGGAAGACCCTTCTTCATCTCCCTTGGTTATGTAAACACTACACGTACGCTACAGAGCATCTTGGAGGACACAGTGAAGAAGTGCAATTTTTCAGAAGGTACACGTTGGGTGAACAGCAGGTTCAACGCTTAGGTCACCGAGCGGAGAGCTTCACAGCAAATAACTGATGAAGAGAAAGAGATGACTAATCATGAACTAGTCAATGGCATTAAATTAAGCTGTCACCTAGAGAGAAAAGCACTATGTATTTACCACCCTGTTTGCAGAGCTATTGTGGGAGTCCTCCTTCGTTGAAGTCCGCAGAGCAGGAAGGCTGGCCTGGAGCACCAGGTGATGGAAAACACCATCCTTCTACTTCAGCCTCACAACCACCACACTGCATGGAAAACACAGCATGGGGACAAGGCTAAAGCAAGTGGAGTTGGTGTTATGCATGGCCACTTAAGAATTGACTTTTTCAAAAGTCCACCTTTATTTTCAACAGTGCAACAGGGGGGGAAAAAAAGAATTTACTCAAGTTGGTTTAGCTTCAGAACAGCCTGGTATTTAACACACACAAACCTATCCAGACTTTATATATAAGGACATTTACCAGTGCCACTAGAGCTGGATATATAGAACAGCAGGAGATAAAATCAGGCAGAAATTCTTAGTCCAAGAATCCTTTATGGAGTATCAAAGCAAAGTTTTATTTGTGCCTCACATTACAACTTTATGAACTAAAAATAAACGTCAGAAGAACACATAGATTTGCTAGCTTTTATTTGGACAGGAAATTAAGGAAATACCTTACCACAAGAGGATCCTGTCCATACTGATATATAATCTAGTCACTAACGACTTTTGGGGGTGACAGTAAATACATATTCACTTCAAAGCTTTTTTACTTTTAAACCTTATATTTAACTTTAAAACAGATACAGCGCAAATGTTCATTCCCCTGTAACTCACAATATTCTCTAGCAAATCTCTTCCCTAGAGACAGAAACCTTTATCTTGGTACCAACTACTATAGAGTGTATGCCTACCAACTAGGAAGACCAAATGACCAAGTTACCGAGAACACAGACAGGAATGGGAACACAGGAATTTACCAAATATTGCTCTTAGCAGCAACTGAAGATGCTTTTCTGAGCTTTGAGATAGAAAGCTAGCTTAATCATTACAGAATGCACACACTGGAGCCACCAGAAGAGGAGTGATGGTGGTCACCTCACTCTCCCTGGCACAGACACGCTACGAAGAGCACAGTCCCCTCCATGCCCTGATCTTTGTCAGCCTTTCACCCCCCCAGGACAGGAATACAACTCCCAGATACCTGTAACTCCTAGAGAGGCACAACCTTCTGTAAAAAAGCCTCAAATGTTGTTCTTAATTCAAATTATTTATGTTGTATAAATAAAACCACCTTGAAGATATTGCTACTTTCATTAAATGATCTTAAATTACAGTGCATCATTTTGATAAACAGTACATCATATGCTACAGATCACGTTAATTTTACTAATGTACACTTTCATACTTCCTCCTGTAAAACAATTAGCTTTGATTAATTACAAAGAGCTATTAAAAACAACTTTGTCTTTCAATCCTACTGAATGATTAATACTACATATGAAATGATTAATACTGCTGTTTTGAAGTAGGGTGTCTAAACGTGATAGTTTCACTATCAAAAGAGAACAGCAGTTTTAATTGACTTAGTGCTTGTGTTAAACTTTTACTTTAGCATGGCAAAGACTTGAAAAGTCTTTATCCAGGCAGTGAATTATTTCAGAAACTGGTCTGTATACGGTCCATGGAGTTGAGAACGTAAACAGATATTGCCAATGACAGCATTCAGGTCTTAAGAGAATTCACTTACTCTCTCAAGTACTGCTGGACAATTCTGTTTAATGAGCAGTGAAAATACTGAATAAAGTATTTATGATTTCCACAGTATATTCCTATTCTGATATGCCAGGCATGTATGTATACCACTTCCAACATATATTAACTAATCACGAAGTGTTCAACAAAAGTAATTTCAGAAAGTGCTTAACCAAACATGCTCTTGCATGTGTCAAGACAACGCAGTTGCATTTCTTTAAACCTCATTTGCTATATACGAATTTCACCCAGGCTAAGAGTGCATTTTTAATCTCCTCCTCTCAATATATGTAAATGTATCTGGAAAAGACATACCTTTAACTTCTGTTGCATCTTTCAAGTAAAAACAGTTCCAAATATATCACAAGCATGATTTTCACTAGCACAACTGACAAATTAATTCTAAAAATAGGTCACATGTATTATAGTTACTTCCAGATCTCTTAAACAAAATATACAAAGCCCTATGGTGCAGAAAGCCTACTAATGTCTATTACAATCCTAAATACCTTCTGCTTTCCACAAGGTCACAATACCCTTCTATCCATTAGCAGCCCTTCTATTTTCTATGAACACTGAACACAGATCATGTTTTCTCTTTTTATTTGTTTGAATTTAGAGTTAGATTGCACACCACTTTGAAAACAAAATTCAACTCGACAAAAAAGCTTTGATATAACAGATAGGCTGTCTCAAAGTTATGTCTCAAAATGAGACAATTAAATCATTGTACAGGGCAATCTTCTATTGTTTTCAAACATAGCCTTCCATTCAAGGAAATAATGCAGCATGAAAGAAATATACCTAATCAATTTTAAACTTAGTTTAAATTACATAATTTTCAGATGAAGATTCCAGCTTTGATCAGTACTATTAAAAGCATTAACACCAACAGAGTTCCAAA
The DNA here is from genome assembly GCA_025331215.1 of Actenoides lindsayi. Taxonomy (NCBI): domain Eukaryota; kingdom Metazoa; phylum Chordata; class Aves; order Coraciiformes; family Alcedinidae; genus Actenoides; species Actenoides lindsayi. Next base: position 11,656 of record WTSP01024955.1, on the reverse strand, counting down.
CAGGACCTATGAAAAAAATTAAAGCTCATATTCTATGTGGTGTTACACCGTACAAATCCAATAGGCCTAAATATTGTATTATTACATATGGAAATGTCAGTATGCTTTTAAAATTAATAATTTAAAATAAATCAAGCAAAAAATCGAGACTGCAAAGTTACAGATCAGAAGCTACAAGTTGCAATCTTTAGTACAGCAATACAAATTCTTACAGCTGACCTTACCAAATTGAGTACGTACATTTCTGAACCACAGAAATGTAGGAAAGACAGAAAAGAGCGAGGAAAACCTAGTCTGGGTGTAAGACTCTACAACTAACTTTGCCACTCAGTGACCTTGAATGCTTCCCACAATATTGATGGACAAAAGAGGTAACAAAACTACATTGGAAATTAAGGAGAAAAGCTGCTTTTTGCCTTTAGGAAGTTTAAACCTTATTAATGGAATATCCAGTATTTAACTTCCATACACGTAAAGCTTTGAGGTATTTAAAAAAAAATAAAAGTAGTATAGTACAGGGCATTCATAGCATAATACTGAGACCAGCAGTCTCTTCTTAGGTGTGGAGGTGCAGAACTAAACAGTGTTCTGCTGAAGGGCTGGTCAATGAAAAACTGTGTCAGAATTGCAGATAACATTAAATTAGTTTCACTACAAACCAACACATTAGGATACTCAAAACGCTTCTTAGCCTCAACTCAATCTCCTCTGTCACAAAGCTTCTGATGCTGCAGAGCGTGGGTCTGAGCGTAACGAACAGCGACATCCAGTAATCACCTCTAGCATTTCTACAACATTTTATTATTCAATCTGCAGTGCTTAAAGACTGGAGCTTAAAAAATACCCTAAAATTAAAAAATAGTAAAAAAAAAGATGCCTGGATACATCCCTATGGCCTACTAAAGTTCAAAACATTTAATTATCCTTAGAAAAGATAATCAACATGCATCATGGATAATACCATAGGCAGCACCTCTCAACGAAAACCGGCAGTACAAGGGATCCACGAGGAGATGTACTTGCTGTTTCACTACAGAAACACAGACGTCTTGACTTTTTAGATCAGAAGTGTTGATAGCACAGACAGCAAAGCCCTAAGACAACCTCTAGGCCTTTCCCCCGGTTTAAAAAGAAAAACCCCACCAGACAGACAGTATTTCACGAGAACGTAAGGCAGTAATGGGCAATTCTGGATGCAGCACACCAGAATGCCATGCCCTACCTCTAAAGTTCACCTCTGGTCCTAGCTCTTCACTCCCCTCATTTCTGACACATGCATTTGTCCCCTTTGCTACCCAACAAAACCTCGGGAAACCCTAAGGCTTGGTTCAGAAATACAGCAAAGCTGCTCATCCGAGGAGGGGGAAAGGACATTACTAAGAAGAAAAGTTTATCACTGTGCTGTAAAACAGAGTGCAGCTTCTCTGTATTTCAAACCGCTTAATCAAAAAGCTTCTTGGACTTTTGCTGAAGAGCTGAGATAACTCAATCCAACTGGAACATCACTACCTAGCAGAAAAAGAAAGGCTTGTGCACATTGTGGACGAAGCTTTGTCAGGAGTTAAACAAGATGAAAGAGCCATCATGAACACTTCCTACTTTTGGACGAACCAGAACATGTTATTTTTTTTCCAAAGCCTCTTATGGCTATAGCCAAATATTTTTTTTTTATTAGAAAGTAACACAAATAATGTGGCAAGTACCACAAATAACTCTGAAAGGGATGTTAATGCACATAATTTTCTTTATCCCTTTTACATCTCTGAATACAAAGTGGGGGGGGGAACCTATTATGTCACTAGGATCCACTAACAGTTAAATATATTACCTTTGGGGTGTGGCTCTTCTCATAAAAGTGACTACACAGAAAAGGAATTTTCTCTGTCAACAATTTTGCTTCCTGTGCTTTATCAGAGGTTTGAGGTTTTTTTCCTCCTTAAGTGACTAAGTCTTTTTTTTTTTTTTTATTAGTAGTCTACTACTGTGAGCTCTGTACACCCAACATAGTTAAAAGAGAATATTCCCTGTAGAAGATAACCAACAGGATTTCTTTCCAGGTCTGTGTTTCAGGCCTGTCTGGAAGAAGCGAGGTCATTTATGTATGTTAGTTCTGTCTGATGTACAACTGGAAAAGGCACCAGTGCAATTACCTTGACTGAGACATAAAGCATTAAAGTAGGTTAAACGGTCCAGGTTAGATTCATTTACACTGCTAAAAAAAGACTGAGAGCAAGACACCTCTTAGCCATAGAAAAGGGAAAGCTATTTTGTTAGTAAAAAACTGGCTTACCAGTATTTCATAGATACACCATCTTCACTCCTCCTCCAGCTCTTCCGTGGAAATGTTTACCAGAATCTATACCACTAGGTTTTTAGACACTGCTGGGGTGTTATTTCCTTAACGTGTCTTTGCAGCCAACCATGTTAAGACTGATTCTCAAAATGTCCACAGCACCTGCACCCCGAACATTAGTATCTTAAAGAAGTTTAAGATACTAATAGCAATTAGTTAAGCAATAAAAAAAATGACAGAATCCACACCTACATACTTCTTTAGCTAGTGATGCACTACTTGCCATGAGGACTGGCCAATACCACTACGAAAACCTGTTGTAGTTATATCCTAAAATAACATCTTCAACAGCTTATCTAAATTAGCATAAAATGTGGCAAATAATGTCAAGCAACCCAAGGAAATAATTCTCAACATACAAGTAAAACAGAGACTCAACATGCTATCTTCTAAGCAAAACCAAAAAAAACTCTAACTAAAGATACACTTTCAGTTATCACGAGCAGATGAGACAATCCAATCATGTGTTTCCAACTGACTTAATGCAGGACAATGTCGTTAAAAAGTCAATAATGAACACCCACTGCAGGTGTAGTATATCCTCAAACCTTCACTGAGTTTATCACGGGATGTGTGTATTCCGAGAACCAGGTTCTCCCAATACAAAACCCCAGATCATTTCTATTTGTCCTTGCAACCCCAGATTCTGAAATTGCCATGAGATACAAAATGAAAACAGATCATTCAGCAATCTATTCCAATATTAAAATCTATTACCATCACTATTCGCAGGACTCGCATGTTAATTCGTGCTAGAATCTGCAAACAGAAGTGAAGGATAAAGAAAAATCTGCACATTTTCTTACTTACATATTAAAGACCCATTTAGATAAACTGGAGGGAGGGATTCACACTATTCACCTTTAAGCAACTGAGGCACTTAGGAGAAAGTTTCATACCAGTTCCAGGGGCAAATAACAGCTTCCCATCACCAGGAAGAAAATGCTCGGTTCCATCCCCCAGTCACCCTTTCTTCCTTCTTCACCATCAACCATGTAGTTTCTGTCCAATCCCTTCCCTCCAGTACTTTCCAGATAGTAGGGGAAACCTATTCAGTTTAATGATGCAGCAAAAATTATTCTGAAGCAAGCACTTAATTCAGCTCAAACTGTAATGTTGTAATAGAAAAACACTGACTGTGATGGGTTCCCTCCCAGGTAAATGTGGAAAGAGAGGCAGCTCCTACAGTAAGATCTTTGGATTACACTCTGAACACGTTTCTCCCTACTGATTATAGAGATGAGCATTAAAAAAAAACAAACAAAAAAACCCACCCAACAACAACAACCAAAAGAAAAAAAAAACAAAAAAAACCTCACAAAAAAACCCAAACCCAAGCAAACAAAAAAACAACCAAAAAACAACTCCCAGATCAGTCAAACTGGCATAATTCACATTTTAGAAGTGAGTTATTTGATAAAAAACAAAACCAAACCAACAGGTTTTATCTATCCACTCCTAGAAACAGGTTATTAAAAAGTATATAGGTATTTTTTTAAGACAGCTACAGGTGCAAACCATCCCTGGCTATCCATTCATCCCCAAAATAACTTTTATCAATGACAAACAACTTACGACTTAAATCCTTCATCTGGTCTCTAACTCATTTACTACCAGAAATACTCAGAAATACCAGGAACCCAAAACTCCTATAAGATCACCAAAACCAAAAAGCAGCAGATTCAGAACACTTTGTTACCATCACTTCACATTTTATACACCAAACCGAACACGTTTTAAAATGCAGTAACTAAACTTACTACCAAATCATAGCCAATCCATACCTTCAAAACTCACAATCTGTTCTGTATTGCTCCTAAAATACTAAAATTGCATAATTCAAGAAAAGCATAAAAGTACTGAGCAAACTTATTATTATACAGCATTACGTTGTTTCTCCTGTGCTGTCCAGAAAAAGAAGAGTATGCTTAAAAACATTTTAAATGCCTAAACACATTTTTTTGGAAAACAGACATTTTGCTTTTAAGTATTATATTGAGATGTACGGAAACGAGCCACAATAAAACACTGAAGGTTCACTGCATTCCCTGATAAACAACCCAGAATTACAAGCAGCAGGTTTAAAAATAATGTGACTTGTACAAATGGGAACGCTGTAAGCTGTTTATCTTGTTTAATCCCGAAGGTAAACAGCATAAGCTTTAAAACATTTTGTTTCTTTGCCATAACCTACTGAATCATGTCGACAGAGGTAATGAAGCACTGTGGAGAATCTGAAACTTTTGGAATTGCCTCTGAAATTGCTTTATCTGAGTATTGTACAGGGCATGATTCTCAAGAACACTCAGCGTAGATTTCGGTGACTTCAGTGGAAGCTGTAGCTTCAGAGAAGCCAGACATCTCATCCTCTCTGTCCAGAACTGATCACTTCTTCAAAAAAACCAACCAAAAAAAAAAAAAAAAGGACTCTGAACAACTCCCCTCCCGGACTCCTTTAAAAGATGAGTACTATGGTTATTAACTGTTGGCTGGTTTGTTTGGGGTTTTTACTGGTACCTATTGAAAAGGTTCTTTTTTAACTCCTACCATAGCTCAGTATCAGCTTATAGAGCTCAACTTTAAAATATTATTTTCAAGAAAAATAAATTCGTTCCAGTTTCCTTTTTCTGACAACACTAATGATTTCCACGCCAAAAATCCCATTTCCTCACTCTCACCCATATTTAAAATTAAGAATATATTTTGTAAGATTTATCACTAATTATTTACCCACCATCCCTTTGAATCCCAAAGTAAGTTTCTGAGCTGCTGGTTTACACATCATTTTTAAGAATTTAGTACAGCATATATGTCTGATATATTCATCAGCTGAGGACCTCCTTTCCTCTCGGTACAACAGGAAGTTTCCCCTCCCATCTGCTCAGGATATTTAAGAAACAACAAAACTACAAACTGTTGGTTCTCCATTGATTCGGCAGAAAATGACTATTACTCGCATGTGAAAAGTGAAGTAAAGTTGAACCCAAACGCCTATGATGATCTCCCCTGGTTCTCTGACGTGCCAAGTGCACGCAAAGACACTTGCTGATACAAAGGCAGGAGGGTGAGGATGAGAGCAGCCGCCAGAAAAGGGGAAAACAACCACAGCTTTAAGCAGAAATCCCAAAGGTATTGCCAGTTTAGACTGGAGTAATAAAGTTATTCACAGGTAGCACCGGCCCGAACGTAAGTCTACCAGTCATTCAGGAAGACCTCAGTTTTATATTTAGTTTTCCAAGCGTACATAAATAGGGTGAATTATGAAAGAGTTGCACATTTGACAAGAAAATACTTAAACAATTTAGTAAGATATTTATGACTGAGCTTTAAGACTGAGTAGTACTTATGAAGGAAGCCAGCCTCCCGCTTATGTAAATACTCTACTGCTGTTTATGACAACCAGACCTTGACAAAGAGAGAAACAACAGAGGAAGCTGCTCTTGCAATAAACTAAGTGCAGGCTAAAAAAAAAAAAGAGGCTTTGAATTTTCCTCAGTTAAATATATATATGACCACAACTTTTTTTGGCCTAGACAGAGTGTTTATGAATTCTACACTTAGAAATTCAACTTTGCTTCAAGACACGCAGCAAACTGGTGGAAAAAACATAATCTATTCTTTTACAACTGATTCTCCTCCTCTTGCACATTACTGAATTATTATATTATTAGTATCTTTTTAAAATAAAAGCCTGCCCTAAAACCAACATCCAGAAGGCAGATCAACACTTAACATCTGTTGTGTATTATGCATGAGAAACTACTACAAAGCTTTACAAAGTAAATTCCCAAACTAAAAGCTAATATCAATAGCTGCTTACATTCGATTTGCTTTAATTAAAAACCGTAATTAATTCCCGTTCAAAGTTAACATAACTCTAATTCAACCTTTTAAAGCCTGACATAAAATGCCACATCGAGTAAACAATCGGGGAACTGCCGTTTTTCCAAGCATCCAGCCCGGGTTAATGTCTCGTTCTGCAGTATCTGTTGTTTTCCCAATTTTCTGCGAGCTACGAAAACAAATCAGCAATTTTCCCTGGCTTTCACTTCCTTGGTGGCAGTGCCCAACAGCAGGCACCGAGCGGGTTCCCCAAGGCTCCTTCACCATCCTACTTGGACGATGAGGAGCCCGCATCACATGCGGTTACGTAACAGCAACTATTTATAGTTAGCCACTTGATTCGCATTATCTGACAGGTTTTGAAACGTCTCGTACGCAGACACTTGATCTATCGCTTTAGTTCCTTAACCAAAATGTCACCTAACAGCCACATAAAAGGTTTCAGAGAAGCCTGTCCGCAACGTCAACAATATTGTACCATGGTTTTTAATCTTATCAAGAGAACCTGAAGTTAATTTCACCAGAGCAGTCTTCTATAAATATATGCTGAAGAAGTTACTGCCTTTACTTAAAACTCCTGCTTTGTCCATACCCATCACTATGCATATTATTAACTTTGAAATCACTGAAAGAAAGCTGAAGTTGTGCTAAAATTACATAGTTTCTCAGTGTTCTGAGACGTGCTGAAAAACATGATCAGCATAAACAGAAAATGCACTATCAACTTTTACAATTCTTACCATGTAACTTCATTGGCAATGTTTAACACCCTCAGATTCTCTTAGGAATTGCCTTGGAGCATCACATAGGACTGATGAGGTTTACTTCTGAATGCAGCAGTATTTAATGAACATCAGCTTCTTCTGAAGATCATCAAACGCTAATATTTTCTTTAGGATTTTTAACAGGCTAATAGCTCTGATGTTCTTTTTCCTCCTAAAACATGCCTTACCTTATTTCCAATAGTCCACGACAGCATGAGTTTTCCTCCTCACAGACTTCAGCTTCCCTTATCAATCATATTCACTTAACTCCAACTTCTTTACATTTTTGTCAACTGGCTTCCTTACTCTTACAGGCCCCTGTAACATTTTAACCCAAAGTTTTCTCTCAGTAATAGGACAACGGCCTTGCTGATAGGTAACATTTTTTGATAATGCTCAGGAATCTGCATTTCCCAGAGATCTTTATTTTAGTGAATGCCAATTATCACCCATTACTGCAAACCTCATTAAACGTTACCTTCGACGACTGCCGTATAAAAAGGTCCTGCCCACACCTGAACAAACTGCAAACAAATGAAGATACTTCCATATCAGTAAGGTAAGAAGCATGCAAGTATCCCTAGAGAAGCTGACAAACTGCAGATGTTAAAAATCAACTCTACCAGGCCTTGAAAAGAGCTGCAGAGAAAGGAGTACAATTACAAGGTACTGATTATAAGTAAATGAAATACGATTAGAGGGCACACAGTGACATTCACGTATGAAAGATACCTACCAAGTCCAACCTAAAACACAAAGACAGGCAAGAACTGTAACTAGGAGTGTAAATGAAAGAGGTGTCATTTCTTTGTTCTAGTAGAATAGCACAGCCTTGTTCATCACAATATATGCACAACTAGTCATTCCAGAGAAGACAAAAAAAATCAGGAGGAAGAAGTCACAATCAAAATCTAGGATAAAACTGCTCTTCAGCTTATTGCATTCTCTAGGTATTGCAGAAATGAGTAAACAGAAAATTGTTCCAAAATTCTGAAACACAAATGCTATAAAGCTGGTATTTTCCCCTTAAAATCATTATGCCTAATTCTGCCACGCAATTACTTGATCAATAGCTCCATTAAGGCTATAATTTTCTATTACATAGAAAATTGATTCCAAAACTAAAGGAGAAATTTATTTTATTTTAATTCTTGTGCTCCAGGTTGGCCAACTAGCTCAAGTTCCAGTTTTGTTATTCCTTGCGACTATCAACATCAGTGGTTACATGCTCGAGGTTTAAACTTGTGCTTGTGTGTGTTCTGATCAGACAGTTCTACTGAACTCCGGAGTTGACATCACCACTAAAGAGAGTTCAGGAAACCAACAACTCTGGAAGAACTGCTAATCCGTCAGGGTAGTTAAGAGGAGCACGTATGGATTTGTACTCCATACAGAATTATAAGTAGTATTTTGTCTAAACAAGCATTAACCCTCATTCTTGAGAGAAACATTGTCAAAACACACAACTCTTCACAAAACACACAAGAAAAAGAAAACATCCCACACCATTAGTGGCCATTTCTAGGTATCTAGTATTTCTGGAGAAAGCAGTATCTGTTCTTCCCTGCCTCATGGGGTGAAAAAACAGTACCAGGCCTCAAAAGGTACATACAGCAGGGCAGAAAACATTTCCTGGAGTTTATTAAAAAGCCTCCTAGCCTTGGAATTTTTAAAGGTTTTTCAGAACTAAATGACAATTATTGTTCTGTGCTTTTACCTCTAACATCCAGACAAGACAGTCTTTACGTCAGGCATAAAATAATTTCCATTTCTTATGCTTCAAAGGAAAAAGTCATTGCTATAATTATGTGCATTGCAAAAAAGACAATGCAGTACACTAGTTTAGTTTGTTCTTCATATGTGAAGCGTAACTGTTCAGTGAACATTTGGCATTTTATAAGCATTTTTAGATGCTAAAGTTGTGGAGCAGTGCTTCATATCAAATCCTGAAGTGCCACTGACTACAGCAGTGTCCAGCTGCCTCAGCAGACACAGATTCAGAGCCTGCTATAAACCTTTTAAAAAGCAAGCATTAAAAAACACGCAGCTAAGAACTTAAGATACCTGTAAGTTACGAATCATAAACAACATTTAGTGAGTTTACACTAGAAAACTATTACTGAGCTTGATTTTTAGATGTGTTCTTGTCCATTTTCCCATCACACACGATTACACATTCAATAAGGACACAGTATATACACTTTTTTAAAACACAGCTGTTTAGCTTTCTTGGCCAATAAAAAGTGGATCAGTACATGAAATATAAAGAGCTTCCATTAAATGTGGAAAGAGGGCAAAAAGCAAATTCCCAGAAAGGTTTTCATGCAGACTGTTCACTGAATCGGCCCCCAACAAAGCCTTTCCTGATTGCACTTCTGAGGTGCAATTATTCAAATATACTGTACTGAACCACAAGTTACTAAGACTACGGACACACACTTTTTTTTAATTTCTTTTCAATAGCAGCAGGCAGTCATTTGAGAAATTAGATGACTTTGTATGTTACCAAGCCATTCAAAAAAAACTCTGCAACAGCTGTAAAAGCTCCATATTGCAACAATAACACAGCCATACAGAACAGCTTAAAATCCGTGTCATAAGCTACATCGTATTTTCACACTGCAGTGTGAGGCAGAAATTGAAGGCACAACCATCCAGGGGAAAAGCACAGCCCTGTTCTAGTTTTCAGTTATTCTCAATCTAATTACATTTGGAATTATCAATCGAGTATCTCACTACACGGTGAATTTTGCATATTAAAAATACCAATTGCTGCACTACATCCTTTAGCCAAGTTTAAAATAAATGAGTCTCCACTTTCAAACTGTAATTTGCTTCAGACGACACAGGCTCTAATTTGCAAACTCTTCAGCATGGATGTAGGCAGACCCCACCTACTGATTTGTGTAGAGCTCCATCCTGGGTAAACGCTCTGCCACACCACACAGTATGCAAATGCAAAGCATGAACTTCACTGGATTATCCTTCCTAAAACTTCTGGAAACCCAGACTCATTATGGTCAAAGCAGCATTTAAATAACACCATCAAAAAAAGAAAATAAAAATGATGCTTTCATCTTTCGAATTTAAGTGACCCTTTGAATGCCAAGTTAACATTATAATGGCTTCTCAATATTGGAGAGGTAAGTTCAGTTTGTCCTTTTCAAGTGTAGGTAATTTTTAGGGAAATTTTTCACTATGCATTTCAAACATATGATTTCCTATCTGTTACCTCTGTGCTAATCATTCAAAACAAGCCTCTCACGGCGCTTACTGAAGTGCAGATATAAATAACAAGAACTGCAGATACGGAATGCCTCCAACAAAGCAAGAGGACAGTTTATTTCACATTATAAACACGTAAAATACTAGGTCACTTACTTCACTTCTACCCCATTCCCAGAAAAACAAAGTCAAACTTGGTACTAAGTCTAATTTCATAAATGTTCTCTTCTGACCCACATCTTCCGAATATTTAACCTTTGGTCATCTAGCCTTCCAGTTCAATTAATACAATTAAAAAAAGGAGCCGGGTGCAGAGTATGGATGGAAGAATGTCAAACCAGGCTTCCTCTCCTCCTATCGATGCCATAATACCTACAAGAAAGTTGCTATCAATCTTCTCTTGACTTACAAAAAGAAAAAAAAACAACAAACCAACCACAAATAAATTATTCACAAAAGTAAAAAAGAGAACAAAATAAAAAAAAAAAAAAAAAACAAACTCAACCCAGAACACGGAAACAAAAGCTTTTAAAATTACTTCGTTTGCATTACGATGTGTGAGTTTCCCCTCACACTGTTAACCACCATGAGCAAAGCATCAAAGACGGCGATGAGTTTGAAACAGCTCCGGGCAGCTACCGGGATTGTCGCAGGAGAGACAAAAGGGATCAAGGTCAGCGTTCCCCTAACGCAGCCGCTAATCCACTGCTATGACCACGGTACTGGAACTGGGGGGAGGGGGGCTGAGGAAGTTTCCATGAACTGGCAACTACACCTCACGCCACCTAATTTCCTCCCTTCCTTGTAACAGAAGAGCCATTTTGCCCTCAGCGGACTCCAGCCGCTACACATCCGAGAGGGGAAGGGGAGCGAGGAGTTCACAGAAGTTCAGGGTCAGCAACTGTTCCCGTATCCTGTCATCCACAAACTCGAAGCTCGGGGCACAAAACTCAACACGCCACGCACAGAACCCTCCATATTTTGGGTGCGCGTGTGGGGGGGGGACCCTACAATAGGAGCGAATGTGTCATACGTGCGGAGGCCGCGAAGAGAAGAGCTGTCAGGAGAAAGGAGTCTCGTTTGAAGGGGAGGAGGCGGTGGGGAAAGGACTGTTACGAACGCAGGATCACCAAAAAAAAAAAATAAAAAAATAAAATCCCGCGGTGCTCACCGGCTGCGAGCCTCGGCTCACCCTTCAGGCCCGGCTTGCCTCGGCTCTCCCGCAGACGGGACTCGGCCCCGCCGAGCTGCCTCCGGCCGCAGCAACAGCCCCCGCGAGAGCCGCTCCCAGCCGCCGCTGAGCAGCGGAAATCCCCCACAGCCCTCCTCGGCCCGGCCCGGCCCGGCCCTGCCCGGGGCGCAGAGCTGCCATACTGGCCCCGGCCCCGAGAGCTCCTCGAATAGCCCCCCCCGGCCCTCTCGCAGGGCGCCCCTCCCGCCCCAGCTCCCATCACCTTTCCCCCTTCCTCCG
>WTSP01024954.1:53489-73865 GCA_025331215.1 Actenoides lindsayi | reverse complement strand
GGGGGGGGGGGGGTGGGGGGGGCGGGGAGGGGCGGGAGGCTGTGTGGGCGTGGGGGGGCGGGGTGGGGGGGGGTGGGGGGGGGTGCGGCTCTCTACACCCGTTATAATTTGGCTTTTCTCTTCGTGGTGTTTCCCCCTCTGCTGTATTTTCTGAGAGCATGAGGGTGTAGCTGTAACGTTAAGCAGGAGGTGTCGCTGTTTTGCTGTAATAGCTTTCCGTGGGGCTTGGTTTGGTTTTTGTTGGGTTTTTTTAATGCAACTCCTCGTCAACGAAAAAAACCCAAGCAAACCACTAACTAACCAACCCCGCCTGTTTTGTTTGTGTACGTCTGCGTCAAAGAAGGTTAATTAATATTTGAGAACTGCTCTGAATTTGAAAATACTGTGTAAAGTTTAAATGGACCTTAGCACATTGAGTTTCCAAACATTACTGTAATACGTATGTCAGTAATGTTCTCTGGACCTAAATGGTGGCTTAGGCTACCCTCCCTAGCTGGCTGGAAAGGAGGCAAACGTACATTAAAAGGACTGTTGTGTTGTACAAAGAGAAGACTTGTTCCTCTGGGCCACTTCAGCCACAAAATAAACTGAAGTGGCAGGCATGTTGCTGAACCTGCTAATGGCTGGGCTGGTTTGTCTACAAAGACAACACAAATCTGTCACTGCAATAGCATAGCTCTGTGCCTGGGTTTGATTACCCTTTCTGGGAAAAGATGACGTCTCTTGATTCCTCTATGAAGGAATTTGATGGGTTTTACCCCTGTATGAAAGAGGAATATAGCAGTCTGGATATGCCATCGGATGTTTGTGCATAGCTTGCTGCACACAGTAATTGCTTTGGCACTCAGATGGATTACTTATCACCAAAGACGGCTCCACAGTCACTTAACTAACCTCTAGGCCAAAGAATAGGGATTTCTGGGCTGACATTTACCATTGCCGTTAAAGGTTAAATAAAGACAAGTAAGGCAGGACTGCTTCTGCTCAGCCCTGAAGAAAATACGTATAGGTAGTTGAAACACAGGGCAAATGTCAGACAAAGAGTTGTAGAAAAATATAGGAAGCTGTAGAAAAATACAGGTCCAGTGGATAGCAGGGAAGTGTCATGCAGATAGATTCTGCCTCTCCTAGAGGTTTGAGACTGATGACATCCCAGTAATAATATGGTGCAGCAGGCAGGATGTTGCTGTTTTTTACAGTGTTCTGAAAAAGAATGTGGCAAGGGTAGTTTGGAGAGGCCTTTTTTTTTTCTTTCTTTCTTTTTTCTTTTTTTTTTTTCTTTTTTTTTTTTTTTTTTCTTCCTTCCACATGCACAAGGAGACAGAAGAGTTATCTTTTTTATACCAGTATCTTCAGTGGATGACTGCTTCACTCAGTAGAAGTGTGCCACTGACCACCTAGTCTTCAGCAGCATTGCTACCACTCACACCCATAAGGGTTAAACAGTGACTCTCATTAAAGGCCTGTCCACTTCAGCCAATAGTTATTGCTGCTTTTACTACCTTGCTTTCAACTTGCAGCCTTGCTTCCTTTTTAGCTTCAGGTACCATGACTAAACCACTGAACAGCTACTTGGCTGAGTCTCCAGTACAGTAGTTTTTGAATGCAACAGTGAGTGTGATATAGCAAGGTTGCTTCCTGAACCAAATATATGTTTCCTCCTTTCTCTTTTTGGGACACACACACACACGGGAGGGAAGAGGTCTGAGGTAACTGCTGCTTTACAACCCTTTGCCAAACATATACAGGGCAAATATCTTCTGAAGGCATAATTTTAATTATCAAGTCCAACAAGAGGAGAATATATCTGAAAAAAACCCCATGTTCTTAAAAATTTGAGTGATAACAGCTAGTGTCAACTGGGACTACAGAAGGCAGGGAATTTTGACTATTCCTTTTAGCCTTTAATGCATATTTTGTATTGTTAGGTGAATCTGCAAGGAAAAAGCTTTTGACTGTGTTTATGTTCTGCTTTTGTACTTTCTGATTTTCATATTCAGACTATGGCATTATTGAAAAATCTGAGGAAATAACTTCAAGGGTTATTGCTCAAACTGCGTACTACTATATCCCTCATGTGGTCATTTCCATCAAAATCTGACTGAAACAATATTCAAGATGTTACCTGAAATTGCTATCTCGTTGTGAATGCTTTATTGTGTAGAATGCACCAGTTTTGTTTCAAAATTTATCTTTGGAAATAATAGGAAAACAATTTTTAACCCAGTTTTGTCTTTTGTTGGCTATCCACAAAGGCAGCAATATCAGTAGGTATGAAATTAATGTTACCTAGTTCTTCACTAATAGTATATTTTAAATTTTCAGTATATCCTACTAAAGCAGGTATTGTACACTTAGAAAGCTTACCCAAATATAATTCTAGTGGTGCAACAGTATATTCTATTAAACATTATTGTTAAGCTTCTCTTTTGACATTGAAGGCTAGAATAGATCAACCAGCATTAGTTCCACAGGCATACCCTACCAATTTGCCAGCTACATGAACATGAACTGGTTACAAAAACCACCTTGGAATGTGACAAGTGCTGTAACTAGGCTTGAATTAGTCGATCTTCTCCAGCTGGATTGCTCTGTCTGTAGAGCCTCATTGCTTTTAAAGTAAAGAGCAACTACAGTTATGATCCTGCTTAGTGGGTTTAAAGGTATAGCATATAATGGTGTTAAATAAAGTTCTTTCTCTTCCAGACATTGCAATAAGCTTTGCCTATAATGGATTAGCTACTTGACCACTTTATTTTTTTTTTAAATAAAAGTCCACCAAGACTTTCAGGAATTTTAAATCAATTAAATTCCCTTTAATAGGAAAAGGATAAAAAAGCTTAAGTGTGGTACATTTTTTAGCACAGATATTTTTAGATATTTTCGATAGACATTTTCTTGTTTATCTGTAACACAGTTGGTATAGTAGAAGCATGAGTTTGATCTGGATTTACCGAAATAAGTGGATGCAGCTAAAGCATACAGATAGAAGGATCATGCTTTCTAAAGACACACAAAATTGACCCTCTATCAGAAGTCCACAGGAAGACAATTTCATCTTCTGTGTGTCAATGATTCACCATATTTATGGCCTAAACATTAGCAAGGAGACAGCTGCACCTAACAAATATGAGAGGAAGCATCAGGCATCTTTGAGCTCTAAAACAAGCAGCATTTCGGGATGTCTCTTGCATGTGAGATTAGGTCTATGAGTTAGGAGGGAGCATTATTCCATCAGTTGAGCAACATCAAAGTGACAGCTTTCCTACTTGCTATGTCATGCTGTCATCCTGAAATGACTTTGATACCATGCTGGTCTCTGGTGGATCCCAGATACAAGTCTTTCTTTTGTGATCCTGAAGCCAGTAAAAAGGTCCATGAAGAGCCTGAGGAGCATGCCACACTACTTTATATCCAAGCCTCCCCTTGTTGGTGAAATTGTCTTTCCAGGCTAGGTCTGTCCAACTTCCTTGCTATGTTACTTATGGCACCTTTGCATTTTGGCTGTTTGGCTTTCTTGGGTGAAACTAGAATGGGAGTCTAAACATTTCTGAAATGTCAGAAACCGTTAAAAAACAGGGAAATAGAAGGAGGAAGTGATTGCTACTGTTTTGAGCAAAAGTCACCTTGTCACTCACATAGGCCAGTAAATTCAATGCCTGTGTTGCAACTAAACAATTCTTTGTGACCTTAACTTCAATAAATGTGGGTGTTACAGCAGCTTCTTCGTCCGTTTCTGCAGCCTTTCAATACTGGTGGAAGACAATACAACCTCAAATTACAGCTTCTGCAAAGGACCAATTAGTGAACCCTTCTTCTAAACTACATCCCAAAGGGTATTCAGGTATTCCTGTTCACAGTGATACTACCAAGTAGCTCTCTTAAACTGTGCTTTAACAACTCAAGTATTGTAAATATATTTCTGCCACTAATACTTCATGAAAGAAGACATACGATCTGAGCACTCTTGTGCTTTCAGCAAGTTTTCTGAACATTATAACCAAGATATGTCTCCAGCAGTGGTCACATTAGTACAGACCACCTTTAGCAGATGTTAGAACAAAGACAGCTAAACCAGAACTATGCCAGGACACCATCTATTAGTGTGGCTCCATTGTGGGGAAAGGCAACATCCAGATGCGAAGAGAACAGATTGAGGCAGCAAATTTTTTATACTGCTTCCAGTTAGATCTCTGAAAGTGTGTCTGATTTATTAGGTCCTACTTTACTAAATAAGTACTGACCTACTATGTCTGCCCTAAAGTCTGGTAATGAAAGCAACAGCACATTTTGTGCATGGTGTGACAGTGGGAAATGTCTGTATGCAGTGTGATCCCTACTAGAACAGTTCTGCTTATACAATTGCTTAGAATAAACTGTCAGAAGCAGCACATTCTGGTCAAGGAGGGGTTGTTTTGTTTTTTGAATAGAAAAGTAATCCTGGTTTGGTTAATTCAGGTATTGGGGAAGAACATATGCAATGCATTTAGCAAAATCTGCAACGAGATCAGCAGACTCAAGGCAGAGCCAAAAATGGATCAAGGTTTCCTCCTTGCCTTGGTCAGATGCCTTTGTGGAAAAATAACCGGCTTATATTTTAGACGGCTTCTGACATAGACCTTGAAATGAAAGTAAACTGATGCACATTGGATTGCTGGAGGCTGTATGACATTTTACATAATCAAAGTAATGCTTTACATAAGTCAAATTTCAAATGAAATATACTTAAAATAACTCAGTCTAGAATGCATCTTACTTATCCAATATCATTAACATTGTGCAGAAAATGACCTTACAGAAATAATAAAAATAAGCTTCACCTCTAACCCTTCTTACCATCTCATGGTACTTTGTATTTTCAAATTTCTCCTACACTTCAGCTATACTTCATGCTTTGATGTGTGGATTGTAGTAATTTGGGATGCTGAACTAAACTTCCATTGGTTAATTAATTAAACCCTTTAATTCATATCAAAGCAGGAGAGGTTGAATTCTGCCGGGTCTTCCTGGTAACGCTCGACAGTGGTAACAACTGAGTAATGTAGCCTGTTTGCTCAATGAACTGTTAGTTGGTGTGAAATCCCTCTAGAGGGAGAGATGTCCCTCTACAGATCGTTTTCTTGTGTATGTGTGCTGGAGCAAGATCTATTTCATCTCAACAAGGCACCAGCCAGGAAATGATGTCTTAGTGTTGATTAGCAAACCAATTAGGAGTATTCTGTAAACATAGGTGTGGCTGGTCAAAGGTATAGAAAGTTTACAGTACTCTTTAGTAGTATACATTGCAGGAACTAGTATTGTGCTATACCAAGATTTTAGTCTTAATTTGAAATTAAAGGGTAGTCAATGACTGGACCGTAATTTACAGGTGAACTTCCTGAGAAAAATAAGCTTTAGGATGCAACTTTTATATCATTAACACAGTACTGTATGAAATAACTGTTTTATCTTGGTATCCAATAGTCATTTTGGTATTCTGTCATCTATTACTTAGTGTGTCCTCCCCAGTTAGACAACATTCTGCATTTCTTTATATGAAACACTGCCTGCATCACATTCTAGAGACCCCTAAGACATATGGCCAGATAAGATTAGGCCTTTGTCTATGTTTTGTGAAATTGGTAAAACACACAATGCATACTGCACAATATATAGAGCAAAATTGGCAGAAGGAGGTTCTCCTGGTAATGAACTGACCCCATTAATTCCTGGAGGCCAAAGTCTGCACGCCCCCTCACTGGCAGCTGTTAACTAGCTACATCTATAATGGGAAATTCTTGTTAATAATGGAACTACGAAGTATATTACTGTCTGTATTTACTAGGAATGTGACAGCTATGTAATTGAGCCAACACTTCAAAGTATTAGTTTCTGTTGCAGTCTGACACACTGGTTACTTAGTTCTGTTGATGCTAAATAAAAAATTGAGGTCTTATTTAAAAGGCGTAAGTTGAAATAACATTTCTTTCAAAATCAATACTATCACAATCCAAAATACCTAGCTACATAAAACCTGAAGCAACTCAGATATGTTTGTAACAAGAAAACAAATTTATTGATTTTAAAAGACAAGACACAATTTTGTTTTGAAAAACACAAGAAAGCTAGCCTGAGTTCAAGTCTGAAATATTCAGAAAAATCCTACTGTCTTTAGTATGTTCCAGTCATTTTTTAAACAACACACTAAAAGTTAATATATATTTTTATAATTATAAAAGTTCCCCAGTTATTGTACAGGACACAATACAAATTGCCCACAAACTATTATTTAGCTCCTGCCAGTTTTGAGAGGACATGATATACTAAAAGATTTAGCATTTCTCACAAAAATCACATCAGGAAATACGTATTTACAAAATCAAATACATTATACAAAAAAACCATCACGTTATTCTGTAAAGATGTCTTCTTTAAATAATTAAAAAGTATATTCAACTGTAGTCCAAAAACTGGAAAAGAACATTACATTATCTCACACATACAATCTACAAAAAGTTGCTTACCTCATTTACAGAATATATTCAGTCAACTGGAAAATAAAAGTTTGAATATGTCCTAGTGTTACGATGTTTCTGTGCTGTGGGACTGAATAATGTAATCTGCCACTTACTAAGTGAAATTTAAATGATGGCACTTAAAAAAAATAACAGTATAAAATAAATGCAACAAAGGAAGTTTCCTAGAAGGTAAGAAAGCCCTGAGTGATGATACAATTACTGATTGGTAGCTCTAGAATTAACCTAATTAAAGTTTACCACCTCAGGCACAATTTTCCAAGTTTTTGAAAGGCACTCAAAGTTTCTTTAACAGCCTCATTGGTTATTAACTGTAAATCCAAATTTTCAGTGAAGATGAGTGGAGATGGGCAGCTTGCTTTGGTACAAAGTGGTATTTTCCTAGCATATTTTAAATTATATAATTGGATTACTTTAAAATGGATATTTAATGTTTAAATACAAGGCAATCAGTTTAATATTGTATGGAAGGAAACTTTACTTGGGGAACCCTTTATGTATTCTTTGTCTAAAAAGCTCTTGCTGGTATCAGTGTGTCAAAATAACTGAACTGAGTTCCTGGTAAATACCAATCCATTCAAGGTTGTTCCTCCAAAATCTAAATTCTTCTTACAAAAACATTTATTATTTCAGAGTAAAATTCATCAAGAAATGAAAACTCCTGTAAGATGTTTGCACCATAATCAAGAAAGTGCTTAAGAACATACAAAGAACATTTTCCTGATCTAGATTTAAGTGAGGCTCATTGGATGCTCATAGACTTGTTCTGGGCCTTCTTTTCTACAGTGAATTTCAGCCTTAATGAGCAATCTAAAGAATAATTCTTACCAAATATTTAACTACTCAGGGCTTCCAATCCCAAAATGCTAATATATTCTTTTCAACAGAAAAAAAAAAAAAAAAAAAAAAAAAAAAAAAAAGGGAATACGAGTTAAAATGATAATTTTCAAACTAAGGCATATTTTACTTTAAACAAACACTAGGCAGTCACTTTGTAAGTGGCTTTTACTATTTCTTAGTTAAACTGGTAAATTAAACTCAGGTCTACTGGCACATAAAATCACTAGCAGCAATGATCAAGGCATGCAAACTCAGAAGCATTTACAGTAAATTATGAGTAAAAAAAGTTGTTAAATTAAAACCCTTTGAGTATTGCATTTATGTTAATTAATTCTGCATGAATTTGCATTAACTGACTAAAAATGTTTATAACGTACTTGCACTATACTACTGATATAATTCCATTAAATAACTTAAAACGAGACCCTTTTTTTTCCCTTCAGCTAGACTTAAATAAGTACAGCTGCACTTAGTGTTTGCTCACTGATTGATATTGCAAGAAACCAGTAGAAAATGTATTTTACTCTCACTTAGTAAGGTGGCATTTCTATCTGTAAGTTCAAAGATTCTCTACTTGCTACTACACTTCTTCCCTTGTTCTTGTAAGCAGTATTATGAGAACAAAGGGGCTTTTTAAAATGGCAAAAGGCTTGTGCAATTTCCAAGTTGCTTTCAGAATTCTGACATTCAATAAGGGCCATACAAACTGTACCCCTATAGCTGAATAAAATCCTTTTATCTCTTAGCTTGTTATTGCAGTGACTGAGTTTTAAAAGGAGTATCAGTATAATTGTGCACTTTTTGCTCTTGCCTATCAAAAACACTGCCAAAAATGTCAATGCAAAGATACCAAATATTCTGCAAAATTTCTTCTTCACTAAGCCTTCTTTTAATCCTAAAGATTCTCTTTTATAGTACCAGAGTATTCCAGTACTAACCTACCTCAGGAGATTTTCAAAATAGTCTGAAACTAAACCTTTATCTTCTAAAGGCATCTTAAAGTAGACAACTTCGTATTTGTAAAAACATATGCTTGATTTTTCTTTATATATTTATGCAATTCTGAAAACAAAGGAGCTGAAGTAGTTTTCTATTAGACAGTACACATCAATGGCAGTGAGTGTTTTGCCTACATCTACTGAGCCTCCTATAACAAAACCATTCCTGTATAGTAAGCAAGTATTTACTTTAGACATAATAAAAAAAAAAATCTACAACACTATGACCTATTTCAAAGTATATGCTCAATGGACTAATTAAATTACCTACAAAGCTTTGTTCCCATCATGTTACTTACAATGCTCAAAGGGTTAATGCAAGGCATTATATCAAATTAATTTTCTAATACTAGAACTAAGCACTGTGTATTTATGCTTCTATTCCAGTTTTTATTGTTTAAATCACCAAACAAATTAGCAGAGATACTAGAATTCCATTTATTGATTTGTTTTAAACCATGTACAAAGAGGATGTCCTGTTAGAGAGACAAGGGCCCAATTTTCAGAAATTCATACTGCTCTTAAATGAATGTTTTTAACTCTAAAATGATTGTTGTATACTTCTATTACTAATAATTTTTTTTTGTCAGCACTTTTATGGCTATCAATGGTTGTTTTCATTTTGTAAAAATGTTCTGAACAAAATTGGATTGCAGTGCATTTGTAATTTAAAAACCAACTAAACAGTGCAGATGTCAGTTGGTGAGAATGAGAAAGATACTATATCATTTGTCCTAGGGAAAACAAGGTCAACAAAAGAATTATTTTAGATATTTAAAAATACCTCGCTTGAAATTAAATTTGTATATAGACCTATATATTCCTAAATGACAGAACACTATCTGTTTTCTTATTTTTGAACTAAAGGCAGTAATGCTGTAAATGATTTTATAGGTAATTTTAAATCTAATTTCCAAATTTTTATGGAACTTTTTTTTTTAAAAAAAGAAAGTGCTTAAAACATGCTACAGTACAAGAGCAAAACACAGAAATAATAACTGAAAGCAGAAAAAAAGGTTTACAACTGATTTACCATAAGAAAGATGAAAAGGTACCGTCAAATTTTAATAAACATAAAACTTTTGAAAATTGGGCCCTGTGTTTTGGAAAGGTAGTTCAACAATACCCATTCCCCCACACTGTTCACTGTGCTGTCTGTGCTAATATGGGAAATGCCTCTAAAGTAATTATTTTGGATTCCATGCCAAACTTAGATAAAACACATAAACCATGTCAACTCTTACAATGTCTACCCTGTGGATACATGCTACCCCTCTCCAGAGCACAAAAAATAGTCTTCAGAGCTGGTGTAGCAATGCAACCACATGTTACACATTATAGAATATGGACTGAGGTATTCGTATCTCTGTAGTTTAATGATTACTAAAACCCAACTATTAAATACAAAGAGTGTGCAAAACCTTTTATCTAAGTGTTTGATTAGAAGTTCAGTAAATGTAAAAACAAAACAGAAGACCCCCAGACCTGTAAGTATACAACACATCTTACAGTAACATAGTCCTTCTAAAAAAATCTGGTAAAATCTTTAGCATTTAAGCATCAGAATATAGATTCCATTCAGTTTTCTGAACTTGGGTTAATTCACATTTGTTTTGATAACTCACTGTTTTTAGAAGCTATGAAATACATTCCATTTTTATGTTCAGATTTTTATTCAGTTTTGTTTTGCACTTTGTGAACAGTGAACAACTGAATGGGGAGCTAAATAATGAAAGATACTCAGGTTCCACCTTTTTTAGCAAGCTAGATTTACCTCTTACAATCGTGCTATTTTCTCAGCAACAACAAATCGAACGTTAAACCAAGAAAGGACAATAATAAGAAAAAAATATAGGTCTGTCAACACAAAAATTGAAACAAGTACTACAGTATTGAAAAAAAGCTGGGAAAAAAAAAGTTGAATTATTTACCTTTATTTTACTTGTAAACATCTTATAATGCACAATGAAGGGGAGTAAATATTTATCACAGCTTAGTTTTAGCATTTTTGGTGAAGGGTACAGATGTGCTGATTTCTAAGGAAAAATCAGGACACACTGAGTGATATATGTGAGAACAAAATCTATGAGATTCAGTGCATTTATGAGTTTAGAAATAACGAATATAAACCACACTTACACTTTTTACTGAGGCAAAAGCCATCTACTGACATTAGTAGGAGTTCTGCCTACATAGAATGAGCAGGATGGGTTCACCTCCCAATTCTGAAAAGGGAATTAAAATTTAATTTTGTACACCAATAACGTTAGGACATTTTAGTAGATGTGCAGCTGTATTTGGAGCATATGTAAACACTAGCAACAAACTTGTTTGCTGTAAAACTGCTGTTCATTTTACATGCTCTTCTCCCATTTGGTATATATGACTTTTAAAGTAATTTTCAGACACACTAGATAAACCAAAATAAAAGAATCATTAATTTTCTTACACAGTCTTTTCTGTAAAGTTGATCTTTTTGTGCTCTCCTTCACTTTTTGGCTTTTTTGTTTATTTAATTCCACTATTTTAGTGTAGCAAATTCATGTGTCTGCATAATGAAATGTTTAAGAAGAAAAATTTGAGTTGTTTAATGTCAATTAATATGGTCTCTATAAACTGTCATCATTTAACCATTAAAACGTAATATCTGGCTGATACCCCACAAAATATATAAATTGAAAACATGCACTGCATTATGTACCTGCTCATTTATTTCTTTTTAGTTTTTAAAATTAAAAGTAGGCAAGGGTTTAGAAAATATATACTCATGCTTGGGACTATGGTCAATCTATTTTGACATTTGAAGTTGGTATTAAAGCTAGTTTTGCTTTCCAAATTCCCAAGCAAATTTTATTTGTAATAAAGTGAAATCCAGCTAGAAACGAGAAAAAATAGGTTTATTGTCATTCTAAGAGGGATATTAAAATCATTTAATAATAAAAAATCCTTTTATTCTTTTGAAGGCTATGTAACCTGTCCTTACTTCTTAGGGAATTTGAAAATGACAGGCACACCTTGTTGAATTAATTTAAGAGTTAAGAATAACAAAAAGTACTAAGTCTTAGCTTCAGTTCTGTTTAAGGCACCATGTAATAGCCGAGGTACAATGATCCCTGATGTACATTCTTAAATGGCAATGGTCCATCTAGCCACCTATTCAAATTCTACACAATTGGGAATAAGTACAAGTGAGGTGTGCCAGTTACACTGCCTTATCTAATTTTGTAAAAATTTAAATCCACTTTAACAAGGAAACATTTTTGAAAGTAAAATGATGCAGGTTGCTACATTCCTTGCATTCTATAAATCATCTTTTCTAAGAGCAGCAGATTGAACCACTAGTAGGAAAAGACCTGGAATAGAAGAAAGTCATCCAACTGGAATGTTTTCCTATATGTCCAGTTCAGCATAAGTAGCACGTACACTTAATAATAGTAATAATAATCAAGTCACTTCTTTTTTAGCTTCAGTTTCTAACAACAATAGTACCACTCAACTGCCAAAAGCACCTGTTCAGTGGCCCCACATATAGAATCAGTAGTCTTCAAAACAGAGGAACTGGTATGCAAATAATACCTAGAACTGTTGATTTTAAAGGAAGATTGCATTGTTTACATGATGGTCAGGTCATTAGATACGCTTATGACGTACACGTTACCACATTCTGTTACAGTTCTGTCATTTAAACTCGCATCTTGCTCACAGAAAGAAACTAGATCTTCCCAACACTCCATCATTGTTACAAAAATTCCCCCTGAATGCTCACAATTTTATCAAAATAGTGTCTTCTTGTTGTCCATTGAAAAGCACCTTTTATAACAAATTTGATACATCTGCTGTCAAATAAGTATGCCTCCAGTGTAAATCAAAGAAAATAATTCTTTTGATATTTCACAGAAGTGCATCTAATTAAAAACTTATCTATATGAAATCATTATCATAACTGGTAATTAACATTAAAATATTTTTAAAAACTATGAAAAAAATTAAATTATTATAAGAGGACAAAAACATTAACATTAAGCTTAGCAAAAATCTTCCTTGCATTTGATACTAAGAAAACTCTTCATATTGAGTGGCCAATGTAAAATGATTCTGTTTCCAAAAAATCTCTTTTTTAAACAGATCTGGCAAAATACATACAACCATTCCATTTAACAACTCCAACAAAATAATGTTCAGCACAGCTAAGATTTGACAACAGTCAACGTTCGGACTTATCCTCTTTATTTCTTTTTTCATATTAAACCCAAAGGGCTAATGTGATGCAGTGTGTGTCAAGAGGGGGAGGTTTTGTATTAGACTGCAGTGTATGTATTTCCAGTAGCACTGCATTGTCTGATAGTCTGAGTAGTTGCAACTATGTGCTCATTATGAATTGGGTTCAGGAGGTTCTGCTGTACTCCACTTTCAAGCACTGGCTGCATGCAGCCCACCTGGAACGCCTGGTTTAGCTCTGTTTTCTCCCTCTTGGCTGGTGGCTCTCCATTCTCATCGAGCTCTTCATCAATTTCACTTTCAACTTCACTGCCCTCATCTGCAAAAACAAACCACCATGAAACTAGCACAAAGGGGAAAAAATTCTAATACAAGGGTCTTTATTTTGCAAATAATTGTTGAAATACCAAGATACAGGCAAGACTAGCAATCTGATAAAGCACAAACTTAAAATTAAAAATTTTAATGGAAAAAGTAAACAGACTCAGCTTTGAGCACTTGAGTTACACACTGTTGATATGGTATGTGGAAAAAACAACTGCAATCTCAAAAGCAGTCTAATAAATGTTAATTTCATAGTGCACCCAAGAGATGAACATCTCTAAGACATGATGAACAACAGAGTTGTTACTCTTAGTTACAGACTAGGAAATGTAGGTGAAGAGATTTGTGGTGACTTGACACCAAATTTTGACACACATACTCACTAGTTGAATGATCTGGGGTCCAATCACCCCAAATTGCTCAACTACTCAGTATAAGAATGCATGTCAAAATACGGCATGAAGAGGTTTTGTGGAACTCATTTCTTTCTGTCCTCTTTACTGACAAGTTATCTGACAACTGCTTGCATGCAGTTCTTCCTTGTTCACTTAGCAAAACGTTTGTACAGATACATACACAGGCATACTCTTGTCTTTCTTCCTACAGGTGTCACCCTTCTCTAACCTATCAGATACAACTAAATTTAAGGTAAAAATTGGAATATTTCTTGCATCAATAATAAACATTTAAAAATATATTCTTATTTTAATACAAACCTACAATATTCTAGTCATTATTATATGCTGTGTTATTACATAGCTTATTGTATCCATATATTAATTTATAACATATACATGCATTTTAAAACATGATACAGCTTTAAATTATTTTACTGTATTTTTAACATACATGGACTTATTTTGATCAAAAATACACATTAGCTCTATGCAGAATTATACAACAGAAAGATTAAAATGCTTACCTTTATCCATATTTCCAGGGGACACAGCATTTAAATCCCCAAACTGCAACAGAAACAATAAAAAAAAACCTGACACAGTCTTAAGCAAATGTGAACTCAGAGTATCTGTGATGGAGCAAATCCCTGAACCACTAGTTTGAGGCTAGCATTCAAATGAATAATCTTGGCTGCAGCCACATCCATAGTACAGCAATTAATTTTCCATTCCATTTTAGTCTCGTGCTTATTAAGACAATTATCACTAACTATACCCTCAAAAATTAAAACGGGAGGTAACTTTTAAAAAATTACTTCTTTACAAGCCTTTGTCACTTCAAGTCAGCCATGAATTATGAATGATATCCATTCTGAATGGCCAGTATTTTAACAAAAAGCTCTTTTTATAATTTCCAGGAGACAACTTTAATTGTGCTGGAACAAAAATGAAGGCGTGTCACTGTGTCGCAAATCTACCTGTAAGGTAGATGAAAGGCACTGCTGAGAGAGGGTTTACAATCTGTTAACCGATTTACTTACATCAAAAAAGTTGCTCACAAGCTAGATGTACAACCTGCCTCACTTTTCTTCCCTGAATCCTCTAATTTCTCTTAAATATGAACTGGCAGAGCAGAATGCCATCAATGAATCTCAAATGAAAGGTGTACATTATTTAGATAAATATACTTCTAACAAAAACCACCAGTTTATACTGTCTTACAGTATTTGACAGACCATAGTCTTAGACCTCCTCATTTTATATCAGTCACAGACCACACAGAAACGTAAAAAGACATGCATGAGTATTTGCTACTACCTTACAGCTTCGAAAGTTTTGGGTTACTTCCTCATAACATCTCCATCTTCTATTTCCTAAAACTTTTTAGCAGACCCTATGCTACATATATGTCTAACATACACACAATGTCTGTATGAATTCAGGAATGTAGCAACTGTATATTTGTGTACCTTACTGCAAATATATGGCAGAGTTTAGGCAAATATACTATTGGTGGGTCACTAAGGAGAAACATTTGTTATTCAGTTTTTCTGAAACATGTCATGCCACATGATACAAAATCATTTGACAAATGAATTTGAGACATTTCTAATTTCTCTTGAAAGTATAGCATCTATTTATAGTATTTAATGAACCTATCAATATATTTTGAGGGAAGAACAACATCTGATGCCAAATCAATTCTCAAAATGACATGCAATTTATCAGTAACATGGAATATGATGCAGTGGCTCCCAAATGTAAAAATGGAACAAATCTGTCCCATTAACTAACTAGCATATTTTCCTTGTTCCAGCACTTTTGAACTGTGATTCTGTATGGAAGAACCCTCACTGTCTCACTCAAAATAGGAGGTTAGATGAACTACTGGAGAAAAGCCGGATAAGATAAACTTTGCCTTGCAGATGCCGTAGATGAGTATAAAAAAGTGGTTATGAACTGAAACTCCTGTTCTGATTTGTAAACCAATGATCTTTGTAACAGACATATGAAAATCAACTGTGTTGCAAACCTGTAGGTACATCTGTGCTAGTTTTATTACATGTATGTGGACAGTACCATACAAGCCAAAATTCTGCATGTAAGCCATCCTTCTCAAGTTAACGGGGGTTCTTGTGTTAACATTTGTCTGGGAATTCAGAACGTGCAAATATATGTAAACAGATCCATGTTAGCAATACTTTCTTACTACTCTGTTCTTTCTTGTTTGCTTGTTTTCAGATAAAATATTCAGTTCTCAAAGACTGGAAAAAGGTTGTGTGTTGATTAACATTTTTCAAACTGTGCACATGAATTTGTATACAGACTTGTAAAGAAGCAAGCTCATTTGGATGCAATTGCTTGTTAGAATTCAATGATTTTAGTACAAGTTTGAAGCTATTGTATGTATTTGTAACCCAATCTGTTGTTGTATTGCAGAAAGTCCTACAGCTCCACATACATGTTTAGAAACTTTGCAGACACATAACCAAATTCATCACTACATCTATCAACCTAGTCTCCTACACAGTATCTTACCTCTCCCATAACTGCAATAGGTGTCTCTCCTGTTGCCTGAGCAACACGATGCTCTACTAAGTAAAACATGTATTCATCGTAAAGCAAGCGGATCAGATGAAAAGAGCCAAAGCTAGCAGCACTGCGCAAGGTTAAATCTCGAATCACCATTGAGCTATTCAAAAATAGGAAAAAAAATAAATTATGTACTATATGTCATAGTAATTTTAACACTTATCCATGTAGACATTTCACTTCAAAACGAATATACTCAAAAGTAACATTATCCATACATGTCTGATTTAAGCTGTCTTCAAAAAGTGATGTCCAAGAAAGGCAATCATTTGCTTCTCTCCTTTCTCTGAAGGTATTGTTGGACACCTTATTACATAAGAAATAACCAGACTGTTTTGTTTTCAGTTTTTCTTTGTTTTGATATATGCATAACTGTTAGTACTTATGTATAAAACCCAACTTGACAGAAAACTTTGTTGAAAACATAAAAAATTAAAATGGTAAGAAAACTATTTGATTTTAAACAAACTAACACTTAAATAGTGTCTGTTGTGTCCACCTTCCCAGTACAAACATTTATTTGCTATGATTTTAAAATTTTGAAATTTAAAATTACAAAAAGGTAGGTTTG
Organism: Actenoides lindsayi; assembly: GCA_025331215.1. Taxonomy (NCBI): domain Eukaryota; kingdom Metazoa; phylum Chordata; class Aves; order Coraciiformes; family Alcedinidae; genus Actenoides; species Actenoides lindsayi. The sequence continues at coordinate 57,409 of WTSP01024954.1, read as the reverse complement.
TGTGTACATAGTACATTGACAAATTCTGGTATCTTCACCAAGTAGTTGCTATGGTCATTTGTGAAGAATGAGGTTTACTTTGATAACTGTTTCAATAAGCAGCTAACATGGAATGCTCATCTAAATGTTCTTTTTACACATTAAAAACATGGTTTGTCTTCCTTATCTAACAAAGATGGATACCACAGTGTTTTAATAAATAATATTAAAAATATGGCTTACTAACTGTGTAGTTGTTCAACCCCAAAAATTTCATACTATTTCTAACTCGGGACAAAATTCCATATGCATTCATTTGCACATGGCCTTTAAAACAATAAACAAGGAACATTTCAGTACCTGCTGATTTTCAAGTAGCCCTGAGTTCAAGTTTAACAACAATTTCCATGACTTACTGAGTCACTGTTTGATACTACATCATCTTTACTACAGTGAGAAATTCAGCAAATAATAGAAGAGTTAGCATATTTTAGAAGTCTATTAAATGCTACCTGTAGAAAGACCACTTCAACAGAAATTGCCGTGCTGCTTTAGGAAAGCTGGGTCTTCCTTCATATGGTTTCAACGCTTGCATCATTACGTTATCAAGCCAGGCAGCCCACTGCTCCAGAGTGCTCTGCTGCTGAAGAGTCATCTTGAAATCTGTTTCTAGTCTCTGAACCATGTTGTCATCACACTGGCACACCCAGGAAGCCTGCTCCTGTTACAGCACATGGCAAGTCTTGAAATAACAATACATAAGCCAAAGCACACACTGTAATTCTTTCTCAAAGATTAAGCAATTCAATGGATGAAAAGGATAAAACCCACTTACTAGACAAACTACAAAGTAGTTTTTATTTTTATGTCTATCATAATTTTGTTTAAAGGAAATGGGTGGGAAAATCATAACATGTAACAGTAGACATCAAATAAAGAAATGAGAACAAACAGTGGAAGTAACATGAGTATGTTGTAGTTTTCTGTATTTATTTTCAAAAAAGGCTTCTACTTTCCTCATTCATAGTTTTTCTACTGAAATATTTGGGGCTTGGCAGTTTTTTCTGGGACTACGGGCAGGGCAAGCAGGAAGAACAGTAACATGGGGGCTAAAGTAATAAAAGAAGTAGAAAGAAATCAGGTGCAAGAATCTTTTAGTTGTAAGAAGTTACACTTAAAGACAATTGCCGTTATATTGTCTTATAAAAGAAAGCTTTGTATATAAACAAGGATTGTTTTCTTTGCTGATGATTAGCAGTAATAGCTTACACATCACTAAAAGGATACATAAACTGCACACAAATGGGGACACACATTCTATATACAATAATAACTTAGACAGTGTTTTAAGTTTAAATAAGGCTATCTGGTCAATTCAGAAACTACGAGACAAAAATGAAGACTCACTAACTGCAAGCCATGTCCTTAAACTCTAGCTATCATGTGCCAAGTTAACACCTCATTCACAGACTCTCTATCCATGTTAATATATTACAATACTTAGTATACTGTATCTTTGGTCAAGTACTATGTCACAAGGAAAAGAGACAAACATGTAACTACCAGAAATCTGAAACATCTGTTATTTAATGCTAGTTTTTACCTGAACATTGGCAAAATCAACACGGTTAAGATCATTGAGCATCTGGTTGATTTGAGAAGTATTTTGAAGCACAGCTCGAGCTGCTTGAGCCAGGTGATTAAGAGATGTGTATCTTCGCAGAGTCTGGGCAAAGGCACTTACAGCGGCAACCTATAAATAAATGAGTTTTGTAAATGAAAATAGGCCCTGAAGATGACTAGCTAAGTTAGAAGTTAGAGAAGAACAGGACATTATAGAATAATGAAAGATTAACAGAATGCAGGTGCTGTAGAATAATATCTTAAGACCATGGGAATGCATTTCATTGTCTCCCGTATAGCTCTTAACACGGCTGGTTTAAAACCCAGTCCAGCTGAGTGAATAATGGTTATGAATAGATTAATTTTCTATTATATATAAGACATGATAATAGATGGGTAGTCAACTTAGGTTAATAACCTAATAACCTAAAAATAACCATTTTATTAAAGGTTAACTACTTTAAGGTAACGTATAGATCAAGATAAATTGAGATAAAGGAGCAACTTGAGTCTTTCTCAGAATTCTAAAGATGAATGTCTAAAGATAAAAGACTGTGATGACCTGTGACATCTGAAGAGGAATTGAAGCAAGACAGCAAAGAATGGGTGAAGGTTAATAATGGTCTGGGAACTGAGAGTTTGGGAAAAACACAAAGGACATTTAAGAAGAATACTGATTACTTCATATTGTGTTAAGAGTATATATGTGTGTTGAATTTTGTAAGTCCTTTGCCACTCACTGAGGTGACGGCCCAACTCTGAGTTGTTAAATAAAGCAAACCTAGAGTAACCCCCTGTATGGCAAAATCCGTTAACATTGCTGCAGGGGATATTTATTGCTCAGGAGAAACTATTTCACTGAAGATCAAGAGGTCCCTGTCTCAGCTTCAGGTGCCTTTTCCATGGACCCTTTCCTTCTTATTTCATGATGACATTCTCTTGGAGTGCTTTTTCCTTTGAAATGCTTCCCACACACTCAGTTGAATGGCTGCAGGAAACAGAACATTCAGTGGCAATGAGTTTGTCTTTCCTTCTCTTTCTCTGGACTCTCTCTGCATGTGCCCTTCAGGGTTTCCCTTCTCCTTGAGATGCTGATCCACCCAGACTGGCAACCAGCAGCTCTTCCTCTGATTCTGAACTCATGAGCAGCTGGGTATGTGACTGAAAGAAGCCTTCTAGGAAGACTCCAGCTCTTTTCTACCCCACTCATCAGGATCTGTGAAGGCATGGGATGGTCTTCTCATGCCACCATGGCCTCTTTTGCACTTCCATGTCATTCCTAGAAGAAGAGGAGACAGGATAGACCTACCCCATATCATCTCACCTTTAACCTAAATTTGGGAAAGCCCCCTGTGAAAGGCTGACTATGTGTGAAAAGCCGTCCATGTGTGAAATGACTCGGGAGGGGTCACGCAGAAGAAAACCAAAACCCTGGGCAACATGTCAGATGTATGATGTGTCTTCTTTTAAGCATTAAAAGCATGAGACATTTATGCACAGAAGAACCTCTTCTGTAGCTTCTGGTCAGCACTGTCCTCTTCCCTTCCCCCGATTTGCTTGTTACTCCACACTAGTCTGCCTTTATGCGACCTAAAGTGAGGGGCATATGTGACTGGTGGCGAGATGTCAGATCCATAAGGTGTTTTACTTTCTTTGTTACCAATAAGGGCCACGTTGTGCAGGCTATCTTTGGAGATGGGCAACTGTAGTTGCAGGTGTAGAAAAGACAGCTGGTAGGGATGGGAACAATGAGATCCACCTCTACCCCAAGCACTGTTGAGCAGAACAGGAAAGGTACCAGTCATGGAGATGAGGGGCTGGGTTCTCTCTGACTGCCTGGCACCCTGCATGGTGAGAGGGGCAGCCATTGGCACTGCGGGACCTGCAAGGGCAGGGCTGTGCCAGGAGGGAGGACAAGCCAGGAGCTGTGAGGAGAGCAACATACAATGGGCAGGGCAGGGACATTGCAGGCAGTGTGAAAAGAAAGCAATTCTCAATAGTAGCTGCTTCGGATATGCTCCAAGGTGAGAATCAGGAAGGAAACAACTTGGAAAGTGAGATTGCCAGTGTGTCCAACATAGGTGTGAAAGGAGGCAGCATGAGTGATGAGAAATGCAAGCATGGAAGTATACATGTGTGGTCCATGACTGTAATGTGTGAGGTGAAGTGTTGAAATGGTTCTAGTGGAATGCAAAAAGTTGTGCGAGTGTCCTGGAAGAGCATGCACATGGAGAGTGTTGGGTGTGCCTTGCATAAGGGTGTAGATGTTGCTGATGAGGGAGGTGTTTAGAGGGCCAGGCTGAGTGAGGAGCATGTGT